>OX940985.1:36786081-36899388 GCA_954871275.1 Leptopterna dolabrata
ACTTGTCATCCCTGGTTTCTGGGCTTTTGTTAATTAATTTTACACTTTTTCGAACAGGGCCGGTTTTTCTCCCCCCCCCACCCCCCCCCTCTCCGCATCCCCCCATATTTTGCCTAAAAGAGCGCTTAATTGGCTTTCGGTTAAATGCGATTTTATAGAATAAGTGTTTTGAATGGGAGAGCGAGGGGTTAATTTACGCTCGTTGATTCCATTTTATACAATTCGGTTGAACGGATTGAACGCCAGAAAAAGCGAATCACGAACCTTTCCGCCTATAGCCAAAAGTATAGCATCCGTTCAATTCCTATGCTCAGTGAATCCTGTTCGAATCAGTATTGTTGCATAACTGGGTTTCTGCAGTTTTTTTTGAACTTTTAACCGATAAACGCACAAAAAATATCTTTTTTTTTAAGTTTTCCTTTGTATACTATCAATAAATGTTTGTATACTATAAAATAAATGTTTAAAATTATTTACTTAATGAATTAATTTTTTTTTCTCCAACTTTGAAATGATTGCTGTATGTTGAAAAACTATCATATTCTTGCAATCCTAAAGCATTACGTAGGCAATACATTAATTCCCCTCCACACATATTTTCCAACACTGAACACCAGATTCTGTAAATATTGAATGAAATTCTGTAAATGTCCAACGTCTATAAATCTATTCGGTTGAATTATACTTGTTGGACTTTATTATTTAAAAAAAAAAGGCTCAGAAATAATTGACTCAGCCAGACACCATGTTGTGCCATATAATTCGTTAACAGTTAACACATTTCAACCTGAGAATCCATCGCATTTTGCATACCAGTTGTGTAATTCTGAATTGTCGAGATGTTTGAGAATAAACGTTCGAGTCGAGATATTAAGAACGTCTTTGACTCTCATCGCGATTTATTTTATAGAAAATTATTTGGGTGAGTTTATGGACATTCAGGTCGAACGCCTAATAGCTGAGTACCAGCTTTCATTTTTATTTAAGTAAATACGTAACCCTCACACAGTCATTTCCGAATTGCAGCAAGAATGGTTCAAGAATGATTCATTTTCAACTTTGGTTTCTCTTTTGGAGTTGGACGTGGACAGGGACAAAATACGTTAGTTTACAACTTTTGGACGGGACGTCGGATGCTTGGAGCCTCTCTGGAGTATCATTCAATTTTCGTTTGTAAAATTTGTCTCTCTCTCTCGAATGTTCTAACAGTCGTAAGATTAATTATTTGAATCTATCTATCTATCTAATAACTGAAGGACACGAAGTAAATTCACTCGCGAAGAAATCGTGGACACCTATTTCAAAGAAAAACTGAGTTATTGAAAAATCTATTTCTACTTCCACTAATACAAGAAAAAACACGAAAAATACGCTGTTATACCGGTTTCGGCGATCAAACCATCGTCAGTAACTGACGATGGTTTGAATTGAAACGGTGTATTGAAAAATATACCGGTATAACAGCGTATTTTTCGCGTTTTTTCCGGTTCGTTCCAACCGCCCCGATTTCATGAACTCGGGTCCGGTTGATTTCACCGACCGAGTTCGACTGGATTCGACGGAGTTTAAGTGGGTCCTGAGTTCATGAAACCGACGGCTGGAACGACCAAAAGTGAGGAGACATCAAAAGGGGCGCGCCAAAGAATAGAAAACCGCCAAATACCGCACAAACGTCTGTCAGCCGACGTCGGAAAAAATGAAGCAGGTTATGATTTCAGGATGGTTACAACGAGGTTACCTGGAGATGAACTCACTTCCCGTTGGGTTCAGTTGAGTTCATCCAACTGAGTTCATGAACTCAAAACGGTTGGAACGCGTCACTTCGACCGTTTGCTCTGCGCGTGGTTTCTGCGCCGAACTTCTTCATGAACTCGGCGTGGCTGGAACGAACCTCTGTGTATTAGTGGAAATATAATATTTTTCAATAACTCCGTTTTTCTTTCTTATTAATACTGAAGGACGTGCTCCACAGCATCCAGTGGATATATGGTGATCTTATACAGCCTACATCTACCTTGGATGATACTGCAGTTATTCCACCTTCATTCTACCTGTACCTCCCGACGAGTTGCAAGATCGAAATCGGAAAAATTTCTCATAAACGGCACAACAACTATCAACTCGGATGAGTCGTATTTCGCATTTATTTCGTTACGTCACGATGATGGATGGAAATCTTAGAGGCCGGGAAGTGTCGATTTGGAAGAATAAAATGTGCGTAATCATCGATGAAGAGGCCAAACATAATTTCTCTGATCAACCAGCCAATGCAAACTCACGCTATCCAGTAGTATCAGTAAAATCCACTTTAATGTGTGGCGACGACGCACCATGTGGCAGAATCACCGAATTCAATGCCTAAATGCTGATATTCGTGGACTGCTTATGTTCGCTGAATCAACATGTGAATAATTGAGCTCCCAAAATTTATTATGAAGCCCAAAAACATCTGTCAGGTGCCTATTCAGACTTTTCGTCGCGTTTTGATGACTTTTTGCACCATTATGGGACTTCCGCGTACGTTTTACCAACTCCCTTTCTCACTATCAAACGATGCGGTCTACGAAACATCCCACCGAACACCACACTCCAATAACAGGATATTATCAAATAAATGTACAAACTATTCCATATTTATAGAACGGGAAAACCGACAGACCAAAACAAACCGGACGTTTCTAAAGTTCTTTACGCCTTGCCCTTCTATTTGCTCAGCCCCGCCGGTCGTACCTTGCCCACACACCTAGCTATTGTAAATAATCTTTTATTTACCAAATGATCTTTATTTTCTGAGCAAACAACGGGAACCCTGACGAGACGGGTTTGGTGTTTTCATCTTCTTCTTTTTGTTTCCCCCCCCCGTTTTTTTATTTATTTTTATTTTCTCTTCATCATCCCTTCGACCATCCCTAAGATATTACATAAACTTTCACCTGCACCGAATGTTTACACAAACTATATGAAAACGGCCCAGTCATGCTTGACGCCTTAAAATATTCAAGGTTTTGTTTATTTTTCCCGTTCTTTCTCTGCGGTGCCGGTATATTACTTTTATACGGTCGTAACGTTATAACGTTATTCTCCCCTTCTGTTTTTTTGTTTTTGTTTTTTCCTAGTACATATATATCATTTCATTAATAACGAATCGACCCCCTCACAATCTTATTTCATATTTGTACTCCCTCTTGAAATTGCCTCATATTTTCGTGTAGAAAAACACAAGATCTCAACAAGATTGCGAATTGAACATACTGCTGAATGTAATACAGAGCCAATAAAAAAATCTCACATTACTTCAAAGAACGCTGGAATTTCTTCTGCGAATATTTATTATTTTCTTTATAGACAGCCGTTCTGTCGAAGTACCTAACTTTTCTGTACTCGGTACCATAGAAATGTTGCGGGTTGCTCCCCATTTAGTCCCCACTTAAAATTCATCAAAATCTCACTTTGCTTTTTCTGCGCATGTTCCCTCAAAGGTAGTTTGAAATTGCTGGTTCTTGTCTAACGACGTCATCAGGCAGATGCGTCGTAGCACTAACATTGTGCGCTGCCAACAGTTCAGAAGCGCCTAATTTTGGGTCTAACGACTTGCAATTTATTTTAGCGCAGCTAGTGCTAGGTTTGGAAGAATACTCTACGTGTTTGGTATTTATTCTCTTCACACGATTCGGGAATTTTCAATAATATTTTTGTGAATTTTATAACATTGGTAATCACTTTGTTTCTGGCACTTGTCGATGCTATGAAGTAACAGCTGTTTCTGAATGGAATGATGTTTTAGTACCAAGAATAAAACGTAGAAACTATCGGCTCATCCTTCCTCATCAATCCACGTCATCACTCTCAAGTATACCTACATAAATTATCTTTCTAAAGGAACTGCCTGCCGACCCCATCATTTCCTACCGCAATTAAAGAAAATATTTCCTCGCACCAAACGATAATAATAATAATTCACCCTTGAGGGCCAAACGCCGGCGAAATGCACAAAGCAGAGGCGTTTTCCTGACGTATGACCTCCCTGACTTGCAAATACTATTTCAATCTTTGACCGAAAGAAGGATACATTGATAAAGCAATAACTTTCTGAGTTGAAAAAGCGAATATTCAAATGTACTTCATACTAAAGAAAAATTGCCCAGATGACAGTTTTCGACTGTTAGTCAACACTTTTAAACCAGAGGATAAGGTTGCAACTGACTCATCGAGTAACTACCTGTTTGGTGGTGGGAAAAATTCAGCGTTGATAACGTTGATTGGTCCGTTATTTTTTTAAACTGATTGACAGTGTAGGTCATATGGAAATACGAGCGAATTGAGAATTTTTCGTAGGTATCGGTTAGTCACTTGAAAATAATGGCAATAACGAGCTAATTAATTGAGCTTGATAGTGATTTTCATCGAGTTCTCAGTATTTCTTTATGGACTGAAAAACATCCAACCCATTTGGTAGGTAAATTTTCCTCCTCGAATCAGAAAAACGGACTTGCAGAAATTATGCAAGACCAATAGTCCGTCCATACTCAACCTGCTCCTTGGTCTCCAGTTTCCATATTATAGATCTCAAGTTTTAGCAGAAGTCAAATTTCAGGTCTCAACGTTTAAAGTAGACTCACTTCGTTTTATGTTCATCGGTAACTGTGTGTAACTAGTTCAACAGTCACACAGACACATAGTGATAAATGACGCCCGAATCCAAGGGTCTGTCTACCGTCAGGCAACAGTCCTATGGAACGCTGCGTACCAAAGTATGAAATAGGTGTGTACAGTCGAACGACACGCGGAATCTGGATGAGTTCGATGTCAGTTACAATGTACGGGCGTAAAAAGGAAGAACGCCTCATCTTGAAAATGGGGTTTTCACCCCCCCCCCCCCCCCCCCCCCCCTAATTTTTGGACGCTCTTTCCAATAGGGGAAGTCAAAAATTAAAAATTTAATTCGGAAAATGGTACAATTTCAATTCAAAAATTTGAAAAAATGTGGCAATAAACGGTAAAACGCCTTTTTTTAAAACTTTTTCAAGGTAAAACCCCTCAAATCGGCATCAAAAACGCCTCAACTCGTCAATTTGTACTTGGGATTCAAAGGTAAAACGACTCATATCAATGAAAATAAACACAAGACGTTTTAACTCTTACTCGCTGGCTTCATTTGGGAAGCTCAGACGTTGTTGAACTGATGTGCAAGGCGTTCTTCCTCAGATTTTTATAACAGCTGAGCACACATGAGGTGTTTTTAAGCAACTGTTCGTGCCATTCCCATTTCATCATCACCACGTGCCAAGATAGAGCTGACTTCCGATTCCGAATTTGCCTGGGAATGTGTTAAAACGTAGAAGGCCTTGAGGCGTTTTTGCTCAAACCTGAGGCGTTTTAACTCAATTAGACTTGCCACTTTTTTTGGATTTGTTTAAAGGAAAAACACCTCAAGGCGATCTGCCTTTAATTTCTGAACAGAAAAATGGCTGGAAATAAAATAAAACGCCTTATGAGCATTTTTGGCCTGTTAGGATCGATTATTTTGGCGATTAGGTATTTGGCCAAACATCTCTTGACCGACTGTCGGAGGAATTTTGAATTTATCATCAACTGGAGGGGCGTTAGGTAGAGGAAACTGTGCAAAAACATTTAAGCACTCTCCTGAAAAGTTGTGATTATGAGAGTTGAGGCGTTTTACCTTTTCACGGCAGTCCTACTCCTACTTCACTACTACTACTACTACTCATACTCCTACTATAATGGGGAAAAGCTGTGGAAATTATGAAACCTGAAAAACAACTGATTTCTATCAACTTTACTGATTCAATTTTGATTTCTTGGAATTGATGGATTTGATCTTGGTTTTGGATGGATTTGATTTTGATTTCTAGGAATCTCTTGTGCATGAAATTATTAAATCGTATGTATTAAACGTTTACACAATATATTGCATTTTCACGTCAAATTGGAGGTGTTACACATCAATTTGGAGGATGACGGAAATTTAGTAAATACATGATATAATTCTGGAAAAGCAGTAAACAAATCAACACGTGGAACTTGTAATGGATAGGAATAAGACCATTCGAAAATTATAGGTAATCAACAAACATGAATGAACATAATGAACAAAAAAGAATTTGTTTTAAACGTAAGTCTTGCCCTGTAGCAGCGGCTGTCAGGTTCATCATCATTCTCATCACGTAATTCGTACAGTCCGAAGTGGTGACCATCGCAACGCTTCGGGATATCACGTCACACAAGTTGTGGTCTGTTCGGGGCTCACTATTATTATTAGTTTCACATGTTAATTTGTTTACTGCTTTTCCAGAATTAAATCATGTATTTACTAAATTGCCGTCATCCTCCAAATTGATGTGTAAAACCTTCAATTTGAAATGAAAAAACCAGTCATGCAGCATGACTTAATGAGCGAATTTTCAAAGAAATATTCGAATTAATGGCTATGGTTTTGAATAAAGGAAAACTTCGGTCTAAAATTTGGTTTTCTATGTATATTCTCTTCGTATTTATTTTAATTTGTACGTTTTGTCCATCCTGATTCTACCGTTTGTTTATTACGTAATTGTACTAAGTGCTTATTTATTTGATCGCTGTGGGTAAATTCAAGGAGTTGTACTAATCGTTTGCCTCCCCCTTTTTTGCTTCGAACTCTCGTCTTCAATTAATACTTCTCACATATTTCAATCTGACCACTCTAAGGGGGTGGGGGGGGGGGGGGGGGGTAAGAGTTTAAAGATTATCCTAGTTTTGGGTAATTTTTGCGCACTTTAAATGCTCTAATTTAAGAACGGATTTAGATATCTAAAATCCGATTTCACTATCGTGTTCAGCGTGCAAAAACCTTTAAAATGAGGGGTCACTTGTTAGAAAATAACATTTTGGGGATTTTTGGGTAATTTTTGCGCACTTTAAATGCTCTAATTTGAGAACGGATCAAGATATCTAAAATCCGATTCCACCATCGTGTTCAGCGTGCAAAAACCTTTAAAATGAGGGGTCACTTGTTGGAAAATAACATTTTGGGGATTTTTGGGTAATTTTTGCGCACTTTAAATGCTCTAATTTGAGAACGGATCAAGATATCTGAAATCCGATTCCACCATCGTGTTCAGCGTGCAAAAACCTTCAAAATGAGGGGTCACTTGTTAGAAAATAACATTTTGGGGATTTTTGGGTAATTATTGCGCACTTTAAATGCTCTAATTTGAGAACGGATCAAGATATCTAAAATCCGATTCCACCATCGTGTTCAGCGTGCAAAAACCTTTAAAATGAGGGGTCACTTGTTGGAAAATAACATTTTGGGGATTTTTGGGTAATTTTTGCGCACTTTAAATGCGCCAAAACCCTCCTTAGAGTAGGCCAATTTCGCCCGTCTTCGAACTTAGCCTTTCGATTGCCAAGATAGATTTTTTGTGCAAATTTGAGCTGTTTATCTCAATTCTATCGAGAGTTATCGTCTGGAGTGACACATATATAAATAAATATATATATATATACATATAAAAAAGTGTTAAATTTCAGGAATCGTTTTAGAATGGTCTGAAACGGATTTCTATGAAGAAAATTTCCAAAAATTTATATTATTTAAATTTCGAAGCCATTGCAATAGCTTCATTTTCTTTGAAAATTCGCTAAAACATCAAATTTGATGTGTAAAACCTCCAAATTGATGTGTAAAACCTCCAAATTGATGTATAAAACCTCCAATTTGACGTGTAAATGCAATATTATTTGTTTTAATTAGATATTGCTGCTGATTCTATCAAGGTAGTGGATTTTCCTTGTGCAAAAGGAACAATATGAATCAAACCTGTCTAATTTAGTTGTGATAAGTGGAGTCGGTGCTTGGATGGAATTGAAAAGCCGGTACCTGGCGGTTCCACTTATCCAGCTTCCACCGCATCTGTCTGTGTAACTTCTAGCTTCATGTTTGAGGGACGTAGCAGAAAGTTCGCAGCTGCGCTGTAGCATCCAACGAATGTCTATGTACTTGATTCAATGCTTTTAGCATGCAAATTATAGTAACGGCAGAACGCTAGGGTGTGTGTGTGTGTGTGTGTGTGTGTGCTATTCCAAGCTGTTGATCTGATGGGAAGGCGTACCCAATATTCATGCTTTTGCAGAAAATGTAGGGAATATGTGTTAGGACCCTCTCTCCCTCAACCAGCTCGGTCCCTCCCTCCAGCTATCTCCCTCGCCTGTTAACAATCTATAATGCAGGTCCCTCAGATGTATTACTTCTTCGCTCGCACGTGTCTCCCTTCACTCCCTCGTCCCTTTTCACGCCATAAGCGCAAATTCGCCCCCGTTTCAACACTCACGAAATTCTAAAGGTGTTTGAAATATTAATAAGTTTCTATCATAACGATAAATAGTGAGAGCAGAAATGAGTTGACGAGTTTGGCACTACTAGACTAACGCCTGAATCGGAATTGCAACCGATCTATTTCAAAAAACGTACTGCACCAAATAATATATCGGTCCTTATTTGAACTTTTCTTTTTCATTTTTTTCCTCTTGAAAAGTTTTTTTTTTAAATTTATTTAGCTAATTTCTGGAGATAATGAGTTATTGCAATGGATACAACATTTTCAATAGGTATGTGCGTGAATTTTTCAAAAATTTTCCGGTGCAAATTCTTTATCAGAACCTCCTGAATCGACCCCTGAATTTCAACAATGTTCACGTATGTCAAAGATTGTTCAACCCTCTGCTACATTGTTCACTCTAACAAACCTACACGCTGTTTTTCCAAATATTTCAATTGCTGGAAGTCAGGCAGACTATTTTTAATCGTTTGGACAAAATTGGGTAGGCCCAAAAATAATGCGTGATTTCAAGAAAAATGTGTTTAACAAAATCTCACCGCTAATAACGTTGATAAAAAAATATTAGTATTCACTGTAATAATCACTAAAGCTGTTGATAGTAGCCTTACCTTAGGGACTTGCTAGGGATTGACTAGCTTTTTATTTTTCTAACAAATTAGCGGCTCAAATATATTACTTTCATGCGCACAAAACAATGCTTAAAATGTCAAAATAGCTGCAACGAGTAAAACTGTGCAAATTATTGCCTACATCTCATAGTGTTAACTATAAAAGCTAGTACCTATTGAAAATAGCAATTTCTTAAGGACTAGCTAGGTGACTGAAGCTAGGACTGACTGGCTTTTTGTTTTTTCTAACATATTTATTATTATTGCCTTCATCTCCTAGAAGAGTGAAAAATTCATGATCAGAAACAGGCATTTCGAAGCTAAACATGAACGGAGAACGACAAGACGAATGGAGCTACACTAAACCTTCAGCTCTTCATCACCTACGAGTTTTTTTTTAAGTTTTTTTGCTATATTTTGTTTGAAAAGGATTTTTTCCCATCTTGAGAGAGCGAATTTCTCTTCTAAATATACAACATCGCCTACAATTACGGGCAAATTTAAACCATATAACCTACGAGAAATTAGCACAAAATGCAAACCATGAAAACTATGAGAAACTTGCGGGAAAAAGGTAATGAGAGGATGCAACATAAGAGGTCTTGTTAGCAATGAAATTTAACTGAGTACAATTGTAACATAGGTAGAGTAACAGAGTACCTATATAGTTTAAACATTTACTTGCGTATGGTTCACGCAAGCTAAGAATATACCTACATAGGTACGGCAGAGGGCGCCGCGAATTTGACCTTCCAACTTTGAGGGATCGGTGACGTAGGTGTTGTCAGAAGAGCCGTGGGAGGGAAAGCAAACAAACTTGAAGTTCTCGAGTGATTTCAAAGTTCAACTTATTACGGCACTCGGTGCCGTATATCGCGTGTAGCAAAGGGTTAAAATTATCGCAACCCACACAACAAGTGGCCTAAGATGATTACTTCGAAAATTCGCTCATATGGTCATCCTACATACACTTTTTTTAGGACGAGAAGACCGAATCTGAAGTCGAACTTGGCCAAACAGTGTAAAATTTAGGATTAACTAAGTTTCAGCCTTAAATTTACGTTAAATTTTGGTCTAAAATCGTCGTCCTTCCGCACACAGTTTGGGTCCCTATTTGGGAACACATTCAGGTCCTAGTTGTGCTCCAAAGCTCGGCAGCCGGATCTGAATACACCCAGGGGTGTTGTGGGAGAAAAATGGGTGTGAAAATAGGGGTTTTCGAGGTTTTAGTGAACACGAGCTTGTGATGTATCGTTTTCCATGTTTTTTAGGGTGAGATAACAGAATATGAAGTTGATTTCGACGAAAGAGTGAAGAATTGAGGTTGTAACGAAGGTTAAGCTCCCGAAATTCATTTATACGAGTCAAAAACCTGGGAAATTGTCTGAAATCACCGTAAATAATTATGTATAATAACACTAGAATCAACAGGTGAATCAAGACAATTAAATGGGCATCTAAAAAGTAACTATTTCAATTATTGCGCATGAAAGAAACAATAGATGAACAGCAACATTTCTGTAGGTAGGTATGTCCAGTAGAATAATAAACCCATGTGACTAGGACTTTGCAGCGTTTTTCTGTAATACTGAGGTATCTAGAGATTTTTGTCAGTTTCTAGGTCAGGTACAGTCTGTATCTGCCCACTTCTATGCTACGAGACGAAGGAATTTTGACTTTTTCAGTGTCCTCGTTCTGCATCAAATCCACTGAAGACCGCATGAAGACTGCGAATGTATTTTCGAGACGGGAAAAATTCATTATATTGATTTTTAATGGTGTTAGAAAGTCCATACTCAGAATTCTCATAAATATACGAAATATGGATACTAAAGTACGTGGAATTGAATTAGTTAGCCCAACTTCCTGAAGAAACCCCGTTATAAAGGTATTCCCTTACAGTTCAACTAGAAGGCAAGTAAATACTTGAAACTAGTCCGAAAGAGAACACAAACAGAATAATTGTTTATAAGAATCATATAACGAGTCGAGCGACCGCCTTTTCATGAAACATCAATTAATAGGTGGAGAAAGAACAGTACGAAACGACAATTCTCAATTCTGGGTTTTGTTCTATGAATTGTGAAAAAAACAGTACCTTTCTGATTATTTTGTCAACGAATATTGATTCGGTGAATAGGGTATGATGATGTTGGACAGAAGAAATGGAACAACGACGGAGTAATAGATAGTTCATAAAGGTCGGTTTGGTTCGGAAAAGGATAAATACACATCATTTAAAAATCAAAAGGCGGAATAAAAGGGTGGGCTGCTCAGGGGCATTTTGTATGGTTTTCCGTCGTCTGAATTATTGATGTGTGTGTGTGTGACGGAGTCAAAGTGTAAGTCAGTATCATCAGTTAGGATTATAATCGGTAGGTAAATAGTAGTGGGGCCCTTGGATGGTAGCTGTACGCTGTACAGCTGAATATCCTGGATCAGTAAAGCAGAGGCTATGTCAAGCGAACGTCAATACATGACAGTACATTTATCTCCCGTCGCAGTCGTTAGATTATGATTCATTTTCTTTGGCTTTTGGTTTATTATTCTGTGGATAATACAACAGTGTATTCCCAGCAACAAATTATTTGAACAGCCTTTCAAAAGTTTTTTTTTTAAGTTTCAAGGTGCGTAGATTGCAAAAACGCAATGTCCTTCCGCCGTACCATATCTGTGAAAAACTGAAGTAACGAACGTTCAGATCAAAAATTCATTTTTATGAGTCAGAAACCTCGGAAATAGTCTGAAATCACCATAAATTTGTATAATAACACTATAAATAGTATTAACAGTTGAATCAAGACAATTGCGCTATCAGTTATCAAAGGTAATTTGTCAAAAGAGGAGTCTAATTCATGTTGTTGGGGGCCAAAATTGGTGGAAACCATAAAAAATACCTGGTTCAATTATTGCACATGAAAGAAACAATAAATGAACAGCCAGCATGTCTGTACGTATGTCCAATAGAATAATAAGCCCAAGTGACATACACGTTGCAGCGTTTAGGTTTATTATTTTGTGAATAATACACCTATGTAGTCGCTCGGCAAAAAATTTTATAACACCCCCTCAAAATTTTTTTATTTTAACGTTTCAAGGTGCGTAGATTCCAAAAACGCAATGTCCGTCCACCGTCCGCCGTATCACGCGAAACTACTTCATTTTCGGTCTAAAAAATTCGTTCTTTCGCACACATGCTCCATTTGGGCCCTAGTTGTGTCCCGAAACTTTGCAGCCCGATCGGAATATACCCAAGGGTGTTATGAGTGAAAATGTGTATAGAAATAGGTATTTTTGGGTTTTGTTAACATGAGCTTTTGAGGTATCGTTTTTCTGGACGAGAAGACCGAATATGAAGTCGATGTTGAGCAAAGAGTGGAAAATTGAGGTTCTACCAAAGGTTCAGCTCCCCAATTTGATTTTTTATGAGTCAAAAACCTGGGAAATCGTCTGAAATCACCATCAATTTGAATAATAACACTAGAAAAAGTGTCAATACTTGAATCAAGACGATTAAATGGCACTACCAATGATCAGAGATAATTAAAAAAAGGAGCTTGCCTAATTCGTGTTTTGGGGGCCAAAATCGGTGGAAACCATCAGAAATGGCTATTTTCAATTATTTCGCATGAAAGAAACAACAAATGAGCAGCCAAAATTTCCGTAGGTGTGTCCAATAGAATAATAAACCCATGTGACAAGGACTTTGCAGCGTTTTTCATGGTTGATGGGGGTTAGTGTCATGTACACCTGTTAACGGGTATAAATCATGTGGAATAGCATCAAACTGTAACTTCTCTTCTATTTTAGCTCATTCCATAAGCGTTAACTTGAATTTTTCTACCCCTCATCCCAATCATGGGTTAGATAAGTAAACATCTTCACTTGGTTTTGTTATGTAGTCGGGTTGTGGGTGATCCATATTTTCAGTCAACATCACCAACAATAATAGTGGTTGATAGAAATTGAGGGAAATTGATTGAAAAAACGCTGCAAAGTCCTTGTCACATGGGTTTATTATTCTCCTGGACATACCTAAAGAAATGTTGGCTGTTCATTTATTGTTTATTTCAGGTGAAATAATTGAAATAGCTATTTCTGATGGTTTCCACCATTTTGGCCTCTAGAACACGAATTAGGTACTTTTAAGAATAAGGCCCCCTTTTTTTCATTTTTTTTTTTTTCAATTCATCTTTGATCATTGGTAGTGCCATTTAATCGTCTTGATCCACGTGTTGATACTACTTACAGTGTTATACAAATATATGGTGATTTCAGACGATTTCCCAGGTTTTTGACTCATAAAAAATCAATTTTGGGAGCTGAACATTTGGTAGAACCTCGATTTTCCACTCTTTGGTCAAAATCGACATCATATTCGGTCTTCTCGTCCCCAAAAACATGGAAAACGATACCTTAAAAGCTCATGTTACTAACATGTTACTAAAACACAAAAAATACCTATTTTTGTGCACATTTTCACTCACAACACCCCTGGGTGTATTCCGATCGGGCTGAAAAGTTTCGGGACAGAACTAGGGGCCCAATGGAGCATGTTTGCGAAAGAACGACTTTTTTAGACCAAAAATGAAGCCGGTACACGAGATACGGCGTGGACGGCGGACGGAAATTTTGGTTTATTATTCTGTGAATAATACACCTATGTATTCGCTCAGCAAAAATTTTTATAACACCCCCTCAAACTTTTTTCTATTCCGTTTCAAGGTGATTAGATTCCAAAAATGCAATGTCCATCCGCCGTCCACCGTACGCCGTATCACGTCTACAGGCCTCATTTTCGGTCTAAAAAAATCGTTCTTTTGCATCCATGCTCCATTTGGGCCCTAGTTGTGTCCCGAAACTTTTCAGCCCGATCGGAATATACCCAGGGATGTTATGAGTGAAAATGTGTATAAAAACAGGTACCTACTTTTTGCGTTTTAACAACATGTTAGTAACATGAGCTTTTGAAATATCTTTTTCCATGTTTTGGTTTATTATTCTGTGAATAATACACCTATGTATTCGCTCAGCAAAAAATTTTCATAACACCCCCTCAAAATTTTTTCTTTTCCGTTTCAAGGTGCGTAGATTCCAAAAATGCAATGTCCGTCCGCCGTACGCCGTCCGCCGTCCGCCGTATCACGTGTACAGGCTTCATTTTCGGTCTAAAAAAGTCGTTCTTTCGCACACATGCTCCATTTGGGCCCTAGTTGTGTCCCGAAAGTTTTCAGCCCGATCGGAATATACCCAGGGGTGTTATGAGTGAAAATGTGTATAAAAACAGGTACCTACTTTTTGCGTTTTAACAACATGTTAGTAACATGAGCTTTTGAGGTATCTTTTTCCATGTTTTTGAGGACGAGAAGACCGAATATGAAGTCGATTTTGACCAAAGACGCGGAAATTGAGGTTTTACCAAAGGTTCAGCTCCCAAAATTGGTTTTTTATGAGTCAAAAACCTGGAAAACTGTCTGAAATCACCATCAATTTGTACAATAACATTGGAAAAAGTGTAAACAGGTGAATCAAGACCATTAAATGCCACTACCAATGATCAAAGATGATCTTAAAAAAAAAAAGTACCTGTTTCATGTTTTGGGGGCCAAAATTGGTGGAAATCATCAGAAATAGCTATTTCAATCATTCCACGTGAAAGAAACAATACATTTAACAGCCAACAAAAATCTCTAGAACTCCAATAGAATAATAAACCCATGTGACAAGGACTTTGCAGCGTTTTTTTTTTTTTTCCAAGTATCTTTGATCATTGATAGTACCATTTAATCGTCTTGATCCACGTGTTGACACTTTTTCTTGTGTTATTCTACAAATTGATGGTGATTTCAGACGGTTTCCCAGGTTTTTGACTCATAAAAATCAATTTTGGGAGCTGAACATCTGATGCAAGCTCAATTTTCCCCTCTTCGGTCAAAATCGACTTCATATTCGGTCTTCTCGTCCCCAAAAACATGAAAAACGATACCTCAAAAGCTCATTTTAATAACATGTTACTAAAACACAAAAAGTACCTATTTTTATACACATTTCACTCATAACTCCCCTGGGTATATTCCGATCGGGCAGAAAAGTTTCGGGACACAACTAGGGCCCAAATGGAGCATGTGTGCGAAAGAACGAATTTTTTAGACCGAAAATGAAGGCTGTACACGTGATACGGCATTTTTCGATCCTACGTACCTTGAAACGGAAAAGAAACAATTTTGAGGGGGTGTTATAAAAATTTTTTGCTGAGCGAATACATAGGTGTATTATTCACAGAATAATAACCCAAAAAGTGTAACTATTTCATGTTTTGGGGGCCAAAATTGGTGGAAATCATCAGGAATAGCTAATTCAATCATTCCACATTAAAGAAACAATAAATTTAACTGCCAACAAGAATCTCTAGAACTCCAATAGAATAATAAACCCATGTGACAAGGACTTTGCAGCGTTTTCACTCCTCATCAACAACTTCTTTTCAGAACTTCATTATGTGTGTTTCTTTTTGTTAGGTACTGTTTGTCCTCGGCAGAATTATTTTAGCAACATTTAACTCGTGTTTCTTTTCCGTTTCAAGTTGATTAGATTCCAAAAATGCAATGTCCGTCCGCCGTCCACCGTACGCCGTATGCCGTCCGCCGTACGCCGTATCACGTCTACAGGCCTCATTTTCGGTCTAAGAAAATCGTTCTTTCGCACACATGCTCCATTTGGGCCCTAGTTGTGTCCCGAAACTTTTCAGCCCGATCGGAATATACCCAGGGATGTTATGAGTGAAAATGTGTGTAAAAATAGGTAGGTCCTTTTTGCGTTTTAGCAACATGTTGGTAACATGAGCTCCTGAGACATCGTTTTCCATGTTTTTGGGGACGAGAAGACCGAATAATGAACTCGATTTTGACATAAGAGTGGAAAATTGAGTTCTACCAGGTGTTCAGCTCCCAAAATTGATTTTTTATGAGTAAAAAACCTGTGAAATCGTCTGAAATCACCATCAGTTTGTATACTAACACTGGAAAAAGTGTCAACACATGGATCAAGACGATTAAATGGCACTACCAATGATCAAAGATAGTTAAAAAAAAAAAAAGGAGCGTACCTTATTTTTTGTGTTATAGGGGCCAAAATTAATGGAAACCATCAAAAATAGCTATTTCCATTATTACCCGTGGTAGAAACAATAAATGAACAGCCAAAATTTCTGTAGGTATGTCCAAAAGTCCAAAAGAATAATAAACCCATGTGGCAAGGACTTTGCAGCGTTTTTGGGGACGAGAAGGCCGAATGTGAAGTGGATTTTGACCAAAGAGTGGAAAGTTGAGTTCTACCAAAAGTTCAGCTCCAGAAATTGATTTTTTATGAGTGAAAAACCTGGGAAATCGTCTGAAATCACCATCAGTTTGTATAATAACACTGGAAAAAGTGTCAACACGTGATTAATGGAAACCATCAGAAATAGCTATTTCGATTATTGCGCATGAAAGAAACAATAAATGAACAGCCAAATTTCTGTAGGTATGTCCAAAAGTCCAAAATAATAATAAACCCATGTGACAAGGACTTTGCAGCGTTTTTGGAATCTATGCACCTTGAAACGTAAAAGAACAAATTCTGAGGGGGTGTTATAAAATTTTTTTGCTGAGCGATTACATAGTTGTATTACTCACAGAATAATAAACCAAAACGAAAAGTAAGTTTCTTTTTGTCAAAAATCATCCAAATAATATCGAAGAGTTTAATCGTAAGTACCTGGTTGAAAATGAGTTAGCTGCTAATGAATGGTACTGTAGAAGTCAAGTGGGAGTCGGTTTTCCTTCAAAATAAGTGATTACACAGTTCGTTTTCATGGAGTGGAAGATTTGAAGTGATGGTGGGGTAGTTGCAGTGTTGGTGGGGGGCCTTCCCCTCCAGTTCCGGGGGCCAATAACGAGGATGGAGCTGGCAGGCCCTCATCATTTTTTAAAACAAACCCAACTCTTGATGTCTTTCACTTTGCCAACAATTGACTCTAATATGTTTCATCCTTTTTCTCGCTTTTTGCCCCCGCGCCGTTTTGTTTAGTTACAAGGTATTTAGAATGAATAGGGGGCACTGGACGTCGCTAACTTGTGCTCTCATTAGGCACATCTCCGTACCTTGTTACAAATCCTGACCAATATGGGTAGAGACTGAAGCATCTGTGAGAAAAACGTTGCACTGACTTGTGCTTGTTGCCAAAACAAAGGAAATACTAATGTAAAACGCTGTAAATTATTACACAACGGTTGTCTCTACTTTCATAGAGGGTCCTCTCTGCGTAGGTCACTGTTTTCCGAGGTCAATACCTACCCTCGACCTCCCCCACCCCACACACACACACACACACACACACACATACATACACACACACACACACACACACACACACACACACACACACACACACACACACACACACACACACACACACACACACACACACCAGGAAAACCCTGAATCGAGTTTTGGGTCCGGCCGGGGAATTACAGTTCCGTAAATAGGCGGGATTCAATAATTCTATCATTAATAATTAATTTCATGAAGCATAACGTTTGTTCGAGTTACAAAAGTACCTGTCAACAATATCCAACATAACCATCATTCCTCAAGTGAAATAATATCACAGAACAACCATTTCGTGATTGTAATCACCTGTACCGTAGCAATGGTGTCTGGGCTGGATGTATACCTACCGTTTCATTCACGATCGTGTTGACGAAGCTTTTCGATGCAAATTCAGGGCCTTCTGTCAACGAATGGCTGGACGAAGAACGCTCCGGGTGGTCTCCAAAAATTCTCAAGTTCGAGTTCAGTTTAAAAACTTTGAAAAACGCAGATTATTACACAACGGTTTACTATTTACCTGTAAATATGCCCCTTCTGCGGCTGTTTTCTGTGGCCAATACCCTCGTGCTCCCCTTCCTAAATCGAGTACTGGAGCAACAAGGTACGTAGAATCCGAAAATGGAATGAAAAAATTTCTGTCCGTCCGCCGTACATAGCATTTTCCTTAGTTACCGTGAAAAAAATTAATGAAATTTGGTTTGTAGGTCCCGTTTGGGGTCTAGTTGGTCTGCGAAGCTCGGCGCTCATGTCAGTCATCTCTAAGGGTTGAAAAACAGGGGTTGAAATTTTCAGAATGCTGTAGCTCGAGAACTTTCAATAGAATGATATGGTTTTTTTTGGCGTTTTTAAATTGATGTCAAACTAAAGAATTTTTTGAGACCACTCGGAGCATTGTAGGAACGGCCGTTCGTTTGCGTCGAAAAGCTTCATCAACATGATCGTGAATGAAACTGTATAAATGCTGCCCAGATATAATCATTGCTAGAGACCACCTGATTATAATCACGCATGGCTGTATGAGGCGAGATGGTTGTTCTGTGATAATGATAATATTTGATTTGAAAAATGATGGCTTTTTTGGATTTCGTTGATAGGTATAGCTTGATCAAACGTTATGTTTCATCATGAATAACATCAAGTGATTAATGATCGAATTATTGAATCCCGCGCATTTTTATGAAACTGTAATTTGCGTGCCGGCGCCAGTACTCGATTTAGGGCTTTCCTGGGGGGAGCTCGTGGGTACTGACCACAGAAAACAGTGATCTACGCAGAAGGGGCATTTGTACAGGTAAATAATAAAATGTTGTGTAATAATTTGCAGCGTTTTCTGTAGGTTTTTGATGTTAGGGTTAAATGAGAATATGAAATAGAAAATCAGGGTTTTCATTAGAAAACCCCAAGTTAATGCGGCAGTGTGAATGTGTTAGCTTCTACTACCGCTCTCAGCTTCACCCGTCGGAAATCTACGAGTTGTAATTTGACACCTCATTTTGAGTTGATAACTTTTCATCGGCTCCCTTTACTGTTAAAAAAAACACCACTGAACAAAACCATATGTCATTTCCGCCTACAAAACCGCAGGCGCTGGCTGCCGCAAACTATACGGCGCAACTGAAAACCACCACCTGCGATGCCGACTCCACGACCCGAACTATAAGAAAAGTACGATACTATGCGTTAACATTCAGTGTTAAAGAAAATTAAAATTGTCATTTATGGTATATTTGTAGTAAAACAAGAAAAACAAGCAAATGACTGTCTTCATGAGGGGTGAGTTCTTGACCGAATTCTGAATAAACCAGGTTATAGGATCTTGGGAGGCGGTCAGAATATGAACTAGTTTCTACACCGACGTTTCGGCAAATTTATTTCCCATCTTCTGGGCTGTAAAACAACAGGAATCCGAAAATGAATGACTATTTTGAAGGAACTTATAAAATACAATTCAGGATTGAGGAATGACCAGTCTGGTCTTGTATCTGATGGTTTTTAATTCCCACAACGTTTCTACCCAGGATCTTGGTCCTATTCATGTGGATTTGTGGTCCAAAGGTAAGTATGATAGGTGGATAGGTGTCAATTTTCAATTCGATTTTCTGACCAGAGGTAAAAAGCAATTTGCTTAAAGGAACATATTAACCTGCTGAGGTGTTATTACACGTAATTGTTTTTTACCTCTGGTCAGTAAATCAAATTGGAAATTAACATCTATCCACCTTTGGACCACAAATCCACATGAAAACCCAGAAGAAACAGATCCTGGGTAGAAACGTTGTGGGAATTAAAAACCATCAGAAACAAGGCTAGACTGGTCATTCATTCCTCATTGGTCATTCATCAACCTAGTCACCAGAATCAACTTATTATATTATAACATATACCTATTATCCCTAATTAGGTAGTACCGTTAGTTTTTGATATACTATTAAGTTCCTTCAAAATAGTCATTCATTTTCAGATGCCTGTTGTTTTATAGCCCTGAAGATGGCAAATAAATTTGCCGAAACGTCGGCGTAGAAACTAGTTCTTATTCTGACCGCCTCCCAAGATCCTATAACCTGGTGACTGTCTTCATTCTTCTCTACTACCCGTGGATATAAGGTCCGGTTCATTCCGTGTCTTTCTTTATAAATTACAGCTGATGTACACATTTTTTAATACGTCTCAGCATTTGGCACCACATGGGAGCTTAGCTTATGAGGGGACCCACTTAAAATGTCCCATCTAACCTGTATGCATATTATAACTATTAATAGAACTTTGGGATTCGATTATTACCAAATTTTTCAACTCACCAGTCAGTTCCATACTACTGAAAATGAATTATTATGCCTACTAAGTTGCTAGATTAATAATAATCTTCAAGAGTTTCATTATAATACTGATGCAGCCATTCGCGCTCAGTTGTTCAATGCGGAAGACGAGATAAATAAAATGAAATGACCATCATAGCGTGATCCCCCCCCCCCCCCCCGCCCCAGAATGGCAATAAAGATGTAACCCCCCCCCCCCCCCCCCATTCGTTGTTACACCCAGCGAATTAGCTCGTAAATCCTTAAAATCCACCCCTTATCTAGACTTTTTTACTACATAATATATAATAAAATGAGTTATTAATATCAAAAAAGATAACGGAGAATATTTGAAAGTTTTTACAATACGAGGTCGTATGGTGTAATAAAGTGCTACTTAGATTAACAACGTATAATTTGTTGGGATGTTATCTCTATTTTTCTTCTTTTTCGGAGTGATAATGCTCGGACGTAATCCACTATGTAAACTTGGTTATCGTAGTATTTATTTGGTAGAGCGCACTAAGTAAGCTTTCGTTCTTTCGGGTGGAATTAATTATTGATGAAGAATAAATAAAAATATATTACTTGTATTTTATGTGAGTAAAAGTAAATTTGAAAAAGTGAACATTTCTGGGTCCAGTGAATTTTAATGAGAGCTGTTATTAATATTTATGGTTCCGAGTAGTACTAAAATAGCAGGATAAAGCTAAATATTTAACGAACGTAAGTTCTATTAGTTGGTTAAATATTTATTATTAAGGTAGGTACGTACGAGTACTTCATTAACATTCTATTATTGGGTCGTTATATTTGATTTTGCTTTCGTTTCGCTACACTTTTTAGATATTCTGAAAGGGATCTAGTGAATTACCTTTCTTTTTCGGACGTTGATTGGGTTTTTGGACAGTTAAAATTGGATTTATATTACACGGGACACGACCGAACTGTGGGCGAAACTTTGTTGTTATGATATCGAATCGTCTTCCCTTGTAAAATAGTTTTCCCTTCTGGTGTTTTTTAATTCAGATGTTGGGAAATTTGGGTTTGATATTTGGTCGTCCGGTTAATGGTACTTCAAGTACGTAAGTTACTCTTCGAAAATTATCTCATTCTGCTGCGTGACTTGTTTTCAAGTTTTCAAATGAAGGTAAAATAATTTTTCCTCCCCCCCCCCCCCCCCCTCGAGGATTCTGGTCTAATTGAAAAAACGCTGCAAATCCCTGCACAACGGTTTATTATTTGGTACGGAATACCCTTCTGTTACAGATCACAGCTCTATGTATAGATAACCCGTCTATATAATATAATATGTACCTACTATTCTATACATGTTATGTAGATCACAGAACTTCCGTAGGTTAGTACCTAACCCCGTACTCGTTACTAGGTACCTACATAAATCACGAATTAATTGTTGCTAAAATAATTCTGTCGATGAAAAACAGTACCTAAACGCTGCAAATCCCTGCACAACGGTTTATTATTTTGTATAGAATACCCTTCCGTTACAGATCACAGCTTTATGTATAGATAACCCGTCTATATAATATGATATGTACTATTCTATACATATTATGTAGATCGCAGACCCTCCGTAGGTTGGTACCTAACCCCGTACTCGTTACTAGGTACCTACCTAAATCTCGAGTTAAATGTTGCTAAAATAATTCTGCCGATGACCAAAAGTACCTAACAAAAAGAAACACACATAATGAAGTTCTGAAAAGAAATTGTTGATGAGGAGTGAAAAAAGTTGCGAAAGTACCTACCAACAAACTCCAGCCCCTTCTACGTAGATGGTATAATGAACCGTTGTGTAATAATTTACCGTTGAGTAATGATTTACCGTAGTAATAATTTACCCATCAATAATACTTCAACGTTTGTTCAAGTTTCACTACCTACCAACAAACTCCAAAAGAGCCATCATTTTTCAAATGAAATAATATCACAGAACAACCAACTCGACTTCATACTCCGCCAATATAATCAGGTGATCCCTAGCAATGATTCTATCTCCGCCAAATTTCCTATTGTGGGCGCGTCTCTGGTTACGAGATTTGGTTTGAATTGTATACAATTTCATTCACACTGGAGTCGAAAATGCCTGTCGGTGCAAACTTCGGGGCCTTACTGTGAACGAACGGCTGGACGTACGATGCTCCGGATGGTCTTAAAAAACTCGCAAGTTCAAGAACTATTTAAAACCGTAAAAATATTCACGTAAAAAAATGGTATAGGCGTTTTGAAAATTTCAACCCCTATTTTGAACCCCTTAGAGATGACTCACAGTGACGTCGAGCTTCGAGGACCAACTAGACGCCGAACGGAACCTATAACCCGAATTTCATCAATTTTTTTTTCATGGTAACTAAGAAAAGTGGCCTGTACGGCGTACGGCGTACCCCGTACGGCGTACGGCGCACGGCGTACGGCGGACAGACAGAAATTTTTTATTGCAGTTTTGGATTCTACATACCTTGAAACGTAAACCATCAAATTTTGAGGGGGGGTAAGAATTTTTTTTTTTCATGCTCGATTCCAATGGTTCATTATTGAAAATAATAAACCAAAACGGTATGTAACCCTCCAACATTTGCTACAAACGCAAGTAAATTGGGTATGCGCGCCTTTTTATTTTATTTTTTATAATGGAAATAGATTCTATCCTGAGAATTTTGACACCAACCGCACTGTCCTAAGGTGAATATTTCTTTTTCTATGATTTTTTTCAAAGATTCCAAAAGTCTGACGTCATTGCACCCCTCTCGCCTGGGCAGAACCCCTCTGCCGACTGTGACGTCAAAACTTCGGGAAACTTCGAAAAAATTCTCAGAATGTACCCCAGTTTGTGACAGAGTGACAGTGTGGGTGGACCCTCGAGAGTCCCCCCACCTCCCCTCGTAGACCAGCGAGATTGTCACCGGTTAAGAAGGGATATCGATTAGGCTTCCGCTCACCGATCCCGTCTCCACCGGAAGAAAAAATTTATCGAGAACAGCCACACTGTTACAAGTTTCATTAAAAAAATAATATAAACCGCTTTTGTGACCCATGCGCATGCCCCATTATCGGCTCGGGTTCTCCCGTTGGGCGCTCCTCAAATGGGGTACCCATAACCTTATTCACGTTCCATGTATTCCTTTCTCGTTGAAGATTAGAATGTGAAAAGACCGAAATGGCTGTAATTTCTGATCCCCTCGACCTCAAGTTGACTACCTCAGGACCTACGCACAATTGAAACATATAATATGACCCTGGGACCTCGGCCTACCACCCTCATCATCTTCTGGTTATTACTCACATTTTTACCCTCCCTTTTTTGTTCAACTTCTTCAACCGTTCCGATTGACCAAAAAAAAAAACCATTCCCATTGTTGGAACGGATCGTTAAGCTTTGTATTGGTAAAAACGTTGCCTGAAGTCTATAAAAGATCCGTATAGACGTGCACAAGGAAACGGAAGGTGCACAGATCTGTACGAAGCGGTTAGATGTGAGTGGTCTCTGCTCTGGCGTAAATCCTTTGACTAGATACCATTGTTCTCTGAGCCTTCTTTTCCCTACGTCACTTGCTCCCCCCAGCCATCAGCATAATCTCTCTTCATATTATGGATTTTCTCCGATAGCTATTTCTCCCCTTTCCGACATCTGTAATTCATTTTTTCGCTGAGAATATATCGTATCAAGTTGTTAGTAATGTTGACTTGTGGTGTTTAAGCACTCGCGCTCGCATCTCAGAAGAAAAATACATCCCCTACCAATCTTTTTAGGGAAGTGTATGTGAGGGGAGAATTTAATTTATATACCAGTTTGCTTTGTCAAGTGGTTTGGGTGGTCGCTTCGTTAGAACACGCAATAAGCTTTTGCACGCTGGAGGCTGTTCAGGGATCTGATAATCAGAGAGGTAAATTTTCGAATCATCTGATCGGAGCTCGGTTTCCACGTGGCTCAAGAGAGCTCAATTTTGGCATTACTTACCTCATTGGAGAGCTGAATTGTCGGATCAGGGATGTCCACTGGTCCCAAAGAGTGAAAAATGTCTACCAATTCGTGACGTTTTCGAGCAAGTTGGTCATAGCGAAATCATGTTCCAAGCTATAAGCTTCCAGACCAGGATTTGAACATGAGACCTTCTGTTTGTTCTACAGCCACGATCCGTTCCACTGAGCCACAGAGAAAATTTAGTGAAGCGATGGAGTTGATTGTCAATCTGCAAACCACTACAGGGATTGGCATCAACAGCAGTGTTGTGCGACCCTTGTAAACTGCAGAAGGATGTCATCCCTTGTCATTCTTAGTTCAAATCCTCGAGCACAATCTAATTCTCAGTAAATCTCTCTTGAAAGAGAAATTATAACGTGTCATAACAAAGCTGATAACGAGGACCCTAAAAATACTGCTGAAAAATTAATTCCCGTCTAGCATGTTGAAGAAAACAGTAAAAAATACAAAAAGCTCGAATTATAAATTAGGAAATACGAGAAAGTGGGCGGAGAGGCGGTCGACAGAATAAAAATCACCTTTCCGTGTCTGTGGGCGTGAAATGGGAGGAAGTTTGGTGTCACAAGGAGTAAAAAGGACACGTCGAGAATCGGAAACTACACCCCCAAACTCGACCCATCGCTTTCTTCTAGTTTTTTCGTCTTTTTTTTTTTCTTTCCAAGTTTACCTCACAACAAAAAGTAGGTAAGAAGAAGGCGGGTCCTGATAAGGGAAGCGTGGCCTCAGAAGTTGAAGGAAAAGATTAAGCGGAAGAGCTGGAAGTTTCTGCTGCGGGTTTGTGGCACGCGACCACGAAATTATATTATTCGGGTGTTTCAACGGTAGTTTTCACGTCCGCGCATGCGCAGTCTGCTGCCCGAATTCGATGATATTCATATGAGGCTGTTTAAGGCTCCTCCCGCACCTACTAATATGCGCGTGGCAAGGATTTAGAAACGTTTCAACTTGGCCCTCTTTTGAAATATTTGCACTGGCGGCTCTCAAAACTATATTGAAACTCTATTATAAAATAATATAGTTATTTACGAAACTGATGGTATAATAATTAGTTTGGATTTTGATATTGCATCATTATTTATTACGTATAGTATAGTAATAGGTTTCGTTCAAGTTTGCCTCGTAGTGACGTATTTTTTTTCTTTTTTAGGCGAAAAAAAACTTTATTGAATCCGTTTCATTTGCGAACGAAGCGTTACAGAGATATAACATGGGCTATGACAAGGTAAATCAATTTGTCCATTTGCCTACTAATTACCATTTAGTTTTCTTTTATTATTTTCCTCTGGACACAAACTGGAAGCACTTATTTTATTTACGCTTTGTACATTTTAGCTAACAACTAAGTTTTATACAAATAACGTTGAATACAAACTAGAAGGTACAAGGGGCTGAAAAGACGCTTGCAACGTTTATTTTTATTTTGCGTATTGTATTATAGGAAGATGCATGAACTTGATTGTAATTGAGAGTGAAGTAGTATGTTGGCTTTATGGTGTGGCGCTTTTGTTCAAATTAATTCTTTTTGTATACAAGGTGAGTGCCGAAGTTTTAATTAACAGAAATACACTATTCACTTTCACCACTATTGCCTAGCACTTTGCTTACTCGTGTAGTATGTCTGTAAAACTCAAAGAATTTACACATTCTCATCTACAGGTACCTATTCTCATTTTCTTTCCACTAATTAACTACTTTTTTTATCCGAAAAATGGGTCAAATTTTAGTTTCCGCCTTTCAAAAAAATGCAAAAAGAATTGTCCAAAATCCCTGTATTTGGAAGTTAAACCCAATACTGCGAATTCATCGAAACCGAGAAAGACCTTTTCAACAGTCAAGAATAATTGATCAAATATGGGTAAGTTTTGTGTTTTGTTAGGAATTCTAGCAATTGTCAATAACAGCTAAAAATACTACTACTCCTACAACTCCTTCTTGAAATGTAAGGGCGTCTACTTCAAATTGACGGAAAATGTTACATAGGATGATGACTCGAACAACGATAGGCTATTTTTCAATGAGCACAAATATTTTTTTCTCTTAAAAAAATCATTAATTTATCTCTGTGCTATTTTAAAACTGTCAAATTATCAAATTAATTTTAAAAATTTAATTCCAAATTATCGCCTTACCATATTAAATTGTTGATTGGTCGCAATAGACAATTTTGAATAACGGAGCGTTTGGGGTAAAAGGTAAGACCTGAAATTTTTGGACCAAAGGAAGGAAAATTGTCGATAGCATTCCTTCGGAAGTTTGCTCATATGTTCATGCTGCATGACTGGTACATTTGATCAGTATTGTGCGAAGTTGTTAACACTGTTGGCACCACCGTTAGCCGTCGCGGATAACCGTTCGAGACCAGAGTTGAGCCGGTAATTATTAATCCTAGCCATATCTGGAAACCTCTCCATTCGGTTTGAAACACCGCGCGGCTCCGACCGCCTTGTATAATAAACCCAGGGAGCTAGATAACCCCTTCGACCCTTCACTTGCTGATTGGTTTGTTAGAGAATTCTGCGTCCAAGCTCCACCTCCCTCTCCGCTGTCCAGTAATTTTGTTAATATGCGACAGCGTTTCGTGTCGAAAACCTACGTAATTCCCACCTTGGCCGTTTTCACGCCCTGCGCGAAACCTGTGAAACGTCCGCGTTACCGCTACAGTCCTCCAAATTCCAAATTAATTAACATTGGGAATCGGTACACTTCGATAACCTTTTGCGAGGTTTCACGTTATACCCGGTTTCAATTCTGGTGGTGGGGGGGGGGGGGAATGGTAAATTTCCTATCCAATTATAGATCAGTGAAGAGTGTGAAACGGGAGTAGTTTCCCTACATAAATCGCCATCATCTCCGCCACAATCTGTACATTTTCATGCGTACACATTAACCCCCCCCCCCCCCCCCCTCTTTCCAAAACATCATTTTCTGCTGTAAATGTTATTAATATACGAACGATGACCTTTCATTTGCTTTTTGGAGGCTCAGCAGCGATTATACAGTTTTTGTCAAGTTGATGAAGTCCTCGGTTTTGAGTATTACTCGTATTTACCGGTTATGGCCCCACTCAAACGGATATTTCCCGGTTATGGCCCCACTCAAACGGATATTTCCCATTTTGTACTGATATCGAGCTCTATTCCCCATTTACCTTGTTTGCGTTTGCCGCGCGAGTCCATTTTCCCGATTAATCTGAAAACGCGAGTATAGACAAAAATTGAGGCCGACCCAAATAACTCCGTTGCACGCTTGACCATAAGTTTTGTCCATAAAATCTAAATCAGGTGTTTGATTAAGTAGTTCGTCGTGCTAATTCGTACGCTGCTTGTTATGCCTTTCAATTTACTGTCTTTTCAAATATTTTCCACCGTTATCAAACAAGAATACCTCCAATGAAATAACTTCATCCAAACGTTTTTGTTAATAAAACAATTGTACATGCGATAACCCACTTCTCCATGTATAGGTATTGGTTAATTATGTTGATTATTCCAATTTGGAGCAGTTTTCAAGTCTAAATGTCTAGACTAGTCAATTTTTATGTAGATCCGTCATCTTAATTAGCATTTTCGGTGATATTTTTTTCTGTAATTTTTGGTGCGTTTCAGCTTGTTTTGGCGAGTTATGAAAAATTCTAAATTGGCCATATTTTATGTTCCAAAATTCGAACTCAACCTGTTACAACCGCTTCTGTTATTACCTACATGAATTTTGTGTAAAGTGATATCAGGATCAGATGAATAACATCCGTAAGGAAACACCCAATATACTTATGCATATTATTTTTAATAGCTTATCTGAGGACGTAAGGGAAGAGGCTACAAGTCAATAACAGAATTCAAAAAGAATATAAATAATTAATTAGGAGATAGGAAATGATTTATAACCAGAATTATAGGAGAAAAATAGGAAAATTATAGGGGAAATAATTTCTTTATTGAGGTCATTCTTGTTGAAATAGTGCAAATGAAGCAACTTAATGTTATACAGGTAACTTGGGTAGATTCGAGTAATGCATTATGAACTAACGGGTCGTATATAGTACTTACTGTAAAGTAAAAAGTTCTGGTTACGCAGCATGGCTATAAGAGCGAATATTCAATGAAATATTCGTGCTATATTTTAAAAAAACACAAAGACATGATAAAAATAGAATCGTTTATTTTCACGTAAACTAACAAAACTGTAGACCGGTTTCGGTTGTTAAACTATCATCAGTACACATAGAATTCTCTTGTGTACTGATGATGGTTTAACAACCGAAACCGGTAAACAGTTTTGTTAGTTTACGTGGAAATAGACTATTCTATTTTTATCTTGTCGTTTTTTCCTATGAATTTTCACTACTCCGCCGCAAGTGTTTTAAGTTATATTCGTGCTATTGTGTAAAAAGAAGATATAGCGAGAAACCATATACAAATTTTCGTAAAATTATATAATTTTTTCGTGATTTTAGCCATTTTTGCCGATTTTTGAACCTTATACAGTCAAACTGACCCATTCTTTCTTTCAGAAAAATACGTTCATCATCGAAATAGCTATCCGTCGTGAATCACCAGCCCACACAACGTCAGGCGAGTTAATATTGATTTTTAGCCCTCAATACCGATTTTTGACCCGGCCAAGAGTCCAACTTTGACCCTTATTCTGTATTAAAACTACTGAAATGGTATTTTTATGTCTTTACTCACCCTTCAATAACACTTTCAGTGATTTTATAACAATTGTTCGACATTTTAGCAGTTTTTACCGATTTTCGGCCCCTGCAAACTCAAATTTGACCCCTTCGAATTTTTGATAAAATTCTCATCTTCGAACTCGTCCTTTAGTTTGGCGAACGTTTTGGCAAAATTTTGAATTTTCATCATGTACCCAAGGACAGATAATGTCTGGAGTGGCACATGAACAAAATATTATAACTAAAAAAAATATATGTATATAGGTACGTAAAATCAATCATATACTTGCGTATATGAATTTTTGTTAAAATCGGAATAAATATTCAGGATGCTCTGAAACGGATTTGCCTATAAATAATTTTCATAAATTTATGTTCTGAAAATTTTGGGAAAATTCGGCTTTTTGGAAAATTGACATTTTGGAAAATTCTGGCAATAGCTTCATTATCATGGAAAATTCGCTAAAACAAAGTAAATAATTAATAGGCTTGAAATTTCTTAGTTGTTGCGAAACTTGTGCATTAATTTATACAAGCAGGTGGCATAGGTACAGCTCCGTTCCTCAGCATAGGTTACGGTCAGTACATAAAGAGGAGTTTAAGCTAACAGATATTATAGATTAGTTATGTAGTTAAAATTAAGTTAGTTACAAGTCAGATAATCATTTAGTTGATTAATATTTCTAATAACGCATTAATAATTGAAAAAATATGTGAGTTGTTGCTATGAATCGTTGAATTCCAACTTGAAAACCCCGTAAATTGGTTTGTTCAGCTAAAGACGCCATCTCCGTTGGAAGACACACTGGCGCAGCTAAAAGCTAAAAAATTATTTTATGACCACCATAATCCATTACCACAGTGTACCACACACGTCATAAATTTCGAAATGAAAATGGCTAATAACTCACGATGTGTTACTCTAATTGAGTTATCATTTTTTTTCTGCGGGTGAAACTCCATAACAATTCAAAACCGTCCTAGCCGGGATGGAAACATTTCATTGTGAAATGTGCTATAAAATTTCGGAATACTCGGTTTGGAAAGGGAAAAAAAGTCAGGTAGGTGCCTCCGGTTTTTGAGCTGAAGTTTTTCTTTCGATCATTTAACTATCGTACTTTTATCGGTCTGTGTAATTATTCTGTTTATGAACTTCATCCATTTTGAAAAATAACAGAACATTGTGAGGAACAGTCGCGAATTATACAGATGAAAATAAAATGGTCTAATAATTAAGTATGGCTGATGGTGTTTGTTACTGATTGATGGCTTGAACATTTCTCACACCATTTTTCACCCCTTCCTGTTCACTCTGCATTATGAACAGTTTTAGTATGTCATCACAGAATTTCAACTTTCTACGTTAATTCCGAAGGGGTTTCGAATTGTTCGTACTTTGAAACCAAAATGAACAAATCGTTACTATTCGGAGGTGGGCTGAGCAGTTGTTGTTCTTGGTCGATTCCAACGGTTGATTATTGGAAACGACGAACGAAAATATTTCTCGCTTGGGGCCGCTAAGATATTTTGGTTTATTATTTTCAATAATAAACCTTTGGAATCGACCATGAAAAAAAATGTTAGCCCCCCCCCCCCCTCAAAATTTGATGGTTAACGGTTCAAGGGACGTAGAATTTCGATTTAAAACATTTCCGTCCGTCCGCCGCACGCCTTCCGCGGCCTTTTCCTTAGCTCCCATGAACCAAAATTCACGAAATTTGGTGTATGGGTCCCGTTTGGGCTCTAGTTGGCCCTCGAAGCTCGGCGTTACTGTCACTCAACTCTAAGGGGTGAAAATTGAGGGTTCAAATGTCCAGAGTATCTCGGAAAATTGTATTTTGAGGTGTGGATTTTTTCGCATTTGTAGTTTGCTTTTTTTCTGAATTTTTGAGACCATTCGTAGCATTCTACGATGTTGCCATAAAGATCGCTGTACAATTTGCCCTAAAAAGCAGGGTGTACACAGGCATCAAGCTGTGTTGAGAGCGCACATCACTGGACTCTCGGCTAGCTGGGCGATATAGCACAGTGGTCTAACTGACAGGCTGATACGCCAAAGTTCCGGAGATTGAAACCCTACCCGGACTGAATATTTTTTCACTCCACATCAACTAGTTCCCCTCAGAACTTCATTATTTGCGTTTCTTTTTGCCATTTTAGTTACTGTTTGTCATCGACAGAATTATTTTAGCAGCATTTAACACGTGATTTAGGTAGGTACATAGTAACGAGTACGTGGTCTACGGAGGGTCTGCGATCTACATAATATGTATAGAATGTTACATAATTATTATGTTATAATATATAGAAGGGTTGTTTATACAGAGAGCTGTGATATGTAACAGAAGGGTGTTCTGTACAAAATAATAAACCGTTGTGTAGGGATTTGCAGCGTTCTACCAAACGCTTCCCTCGGCAATCCGAAGTTGACTGTACTTGACAGCTGATAGTTCACAGACATGTTGAAAAATCATTGTTAATCATTTTGGTTGATGTGAGAACATTGGACGTTGCATAACGACTTTTGGTCTCTACAGAGACTTTGTTCCGAATTAACGATACTCGTAAAAAATTATGAGTCATGGGCGGGGGCCCCCAACGCCCACGCTGTTTTGAGAGGGATCATAAAATAACCCTTTTCCATTTCATAATTTTTTATCGGTAACGACGCCAGCTGCCGGTCTTCTCCCTCCTCGTTAGAATCTTGAATCGATATGGGGGGCTCACTAATCGATTTTATACTTCGTTTTTAAAATAATTCCTCGTTGAATGGCTTCATGAGAGTACACCGACTTTGGTAGATATCATTGTGTCACTAAGGTCAGATCCTATCTTGCACGCTCTTGTAGTGTCACATCTACTCTGGAGTACCCAAATTTTGGTAAAATCTCACATTTCTCGATCATATATTACCTAACCACACCTTTTAGATGACGACACCAAGCAGTTGTCTTAGTACAGTACCTACCATTTATGGTGTCACCATAATAGGCAAGTGTTAGAAACTTCCGGCAATCAGTAAGTATCTCGAATAAGTATGTACTACATCGGTTCGTGGGTTTTGATATTGTTGGAAGGTGCAGGAATAGACCTTTTAGTAGGTATGTGTATTCTCTCACCAAACAGATTTAATAATCTCCTTAGTTTCTGTGTATTCTTCATTATTCCAGTTTCAAACACTCAGAAGGTGTCGCGAAAAATGGGCAACTCCTTTTGGTTTATTTTTTTTCACTAAATTTTTTAACCAATTTTGGTTTGTTATTCTATGAATAATACACCTACGTAATTGATCAGCAAAACGTTTTTATAACACCCCCTCAAAATTTTTTCTTTTACGTTTCAAGGTGCTTACCTATATTCCAAAAATGTAATGTCCGTCCACTGTATCACGTATACCGGCTTCATTTTCGGTCAAAAAAATTCATCCGTTCGCACACATGCTCCATTTTGGCCCTAGTTGTGTCTCGACACTTTGCAGCCAGATCGGAATATACCCAGGGATGTTATGAGTGAAAATGTGCACAAAAATAGGTACTTTTTGTGTTTTAGTAACATGTTAGTAACATGAGCTTTTGAGGAATCGTTTTCCATGTTTTTGGGACGAGAAGACCGAATATGAAGTCGATTTTGACCAAAGAGTGGAAAATTGAGGTTCTAACGGAGTTTCAGCCTTAAATTTACGTTAAATTTTGGTCTAAAATCGTCCGTTCTTCCGTGCACAGTTTGGGTCCACATTTGGGTCCTAGTTGTGCTCCGAGACACGGCAGCCCGATCGGCTCACACCCAGGGGTGTTATCGGAGAAAAACGGGTGTAAAAATAGGGGTTTTCGAGGGATTTTTGAGGTTTTAGTGAACATGAGCTTGTGAGGTATCGTTTTCCATGTTTTTTAGGGCGAAAAGACCGAATATTTGGTTGATTTTGACCGGAGAGTGAAGAATTGAGGTTGTAACGAAGGTTAAGCTCCCAAAATTCATTTTTTATTAGTCCAAAACATGGGAAATTGTCTGAAATCACCATACATTTGTATAATAACACTAGAAGTAGTATCAACAGGTGAATCCAGATAATTAAATGGCACTGTCATTGATCAAAAATAACCTGTTAAAAAAAGCCGAGCCTTATTCCTGTTTTTGGGGGCCAAAATTGCTGGAAACCATCGAAAATAGCCATTTCAATAACTGTAGATGAAAGAAACAATAAATGAATAGCCAAAATGTCTTTAGGTGTGTCCAGTACAATAATAAACCCATGTGACAAGGACTTTGCAGCGTTTTTGGAATAACTTCACCTTCTGTGTGTAAAGAAGCAGATCCATTTTACGCAAACAATCCCTGATTCGTTGCACCTCTGCACGATCGGTGAACCGTCCAATATTGTATTATGATGATATTCCTTAGCATCCCACCGTCAGTTAACAATACTCGTAGATTTCCGACGTTTTTGTCACAGGTATCTTCGGAATTTTTCATTGTCGGTACGTTTCACAGTCGCAACCCGTACTCGTTCGCTCTGGGGTGGAAATCCCATGTTCTTTACAAAATTGCCTACCTGTTGAAAACAGACAAAAATGCCGGTCGTGAAGCATGACCTAACGGTCGAATTTTGAATTACTGTGCAAGTAATGTACTCATACTCAACTAGCTTTCAACAACATGTGTTAAACAGTTCTCACACGTAAAATTCCACGCTGTAACACTTTAGCCCTCCAGACGTTTTGTTTTATCGAACTGTCTTTTATCATGTTTTACACAATTCTGTACAATTTTCTGTAATATTTGGTAATTTTTTTAGCTCAGAGTTTCTAGTGTTTCATTTATCAAGTTGAGAAAAAGGGACCTTGGAAGAGAAAAAAAATCGATTAGTCCAAAGTTGGTACCTGTAAAAAAGAAGGAAACCAATTATAAAAATATCCTTTGGGGAGAAATGAAAAAAAAGAAGGAAGGACAGGGTTGGTAATTATCACTTCAACCATTACTCTCACCGGTAATTCCTGATGATTCCCCCCTCTCGCCATCACCAGTTTTATCCGTCATTGCGTTGTATCTTTACAGAGGGAAAAAAATACTCGTCAAACCCCCACTACCACTTAGGTAAAGGAAATTAAGAAAAGAGGTCCGAATAAGAGAAAAAAAGTATATCCCGAGTCGGAGGGACCGTACGATTATAGAAATTTTTCCGGAGGTAGACGCAATTTACATTGAAAAATGGGAGTTTGGTTTCGATTATGACTTGGGTAAGGGAAATCGAAAAGAGAAATAAATTTAAAAAAAAAATGAAAAATTATATCACCGTCACTTGGGATTGAACCTGGGTAATGACGGTAATGAGAGGTGTCGGGAGTCTGGGGAGAAGTAATGTAACAGAAGGGCTTTTTTTGTGTCTCAGTCGGCCGGGATATAATAATTCTTCATGTTTTATCGCCCGCAGGAATCCCGACCGAGAAACCGCAGCTGTTGGGGCGCCTAATACTATTATCCTAGACGGAGCCTTTTGAGTTTCTTTCAACGCGATTCGATATCACGTGGATTCGGTTTAATGATGTTACGTTGTATAAGTTAAGCGGATCTTTACTTGGATGCAAAGAGTATTATTTGATTAGACTGGCTGGTCCTAAAATCTTAGCAACAAATTTAGGTCTTACTGGATATTTCGCGCTGAGCTGATCGCAAAAACACCGCCTCCATTCAATTCAATTCAATTTTTTATTCGACAAATACTTTATACAACAAATATAATGATTTTTAGAGAGTCTGTATAAATAATAAAAGTTCTAAACTTATGGTGGTTTATGAGCCTAAGTTCAGTGACCCGTCCAGGATCGTCTCTTCCACCAAACTTATGGTGGTTTATGAGCCTAAGTTCAGTGACCCGTCCAGGATCGTCTCTTCCACCGCTATTTGTTACTGCCATTGTATGTATCAGCAGTTTCATTGACAAAACAAACCGTAAATGTTTGAAGAATGAGTTACATTGATCAAGACCTAACAGTATCTACAGGTTATTCCTAAGTAGTTAGTAAATACACCTAGGGCCGTATTCATAGTCCTGACTTAAGTAAAAATAATACTTTACTTCTGAAAGTAAAATAATTTCTTAAGGAAATGCTTTATCTGATTTTGATTTCATAGACATTACTCACCGAAGTAAAGAAAAATCTTCACTTAATCATTTACTTTATAAAATTAAGAAAAATCTTTATTTAAGTCAAAATTTTTCCGAACTTTCTGGTTTGAGCTTAAGTTGGCAGTTCTGGCAGGGTGTGTGTGTTTGTTTAGTTATATGTCCTCGCCTATTAGCCGTGCCATTCTGTTGGTTTTCCGTTGTTTTGTACGCCGATGTCCACCCCGTCTGTGTCTGGACAAGTAATCAGTGAAGCAAGCAACCTTTGTTTTATTTTGAAAGCATTTCTATTATAATACACTTGGTGCTCGCGTTTAGGTGTGTTGACGTGCGTTTACTTCTCCGTTTCCCTTCTGTATTACTCCTTCTTCCGTTTTATTTTTACTCCCTCTTTTACTTTTTTCCTTATCCTTTTAAATATAAATTGCGCTTTTACTGTAGTTCCTTGGTTTGCCTTTTCAGTGGAATCAACTACCAACATGGTCATGAGATATGTACTGGTCTTCGAAAAAGGAAATAATTGGGTTTTATCCTACTTTTGGTCAGGTAGAATCTTATTAGTAGGCAAAGTCATAAAAAGTTAGTCAATAATGAACAAATTGGAAACTTTTGAAACAATTTTCAAGGAACTATCAAAATCGATGGCAAACTCCCGGCTCACGTTGGGATCACTTCGAAGAGTGAATATTTACAAAATGCAAAGGAAATTGATAAACAAAGTCCTTGTCACATGGGTTTATAATTCTATTGGACTCACCTACAGAAATTTTGGCTGTTCATTTATTGTTTCTTTAATGTGAAATAATTGAAATAGATATTTCTGACTTGTTTCCACCAATTTTGGCCCCCAAAACACAAATTAGGTACGCTCCTTTTTTTTCAAATTATCTTTGATCACTGGCAGTGCCATCTAATTTTCTTGATTCACCTGCTGACACTTCTAGTGCTATTATACAAACTGATGGTGATTTCAGACAGTTTCCCAGGTTTTTGGCTAATAAAAAATCAATTTAGGGAGCAGAACCTTTGGTAGAAGTTCAGTTTTCCACTCTGGTCAAAATCGACTTCATATTCGTCTCTTCTCGTCCCACAAAAACATGGAAACCGATACTGAAAAGCTCATTTTACTTTAAAACACAAAAAATACCTATTTTCATACACATTTTCGCTCATAACACCACTGGGTATATTCCGATCGGGCTGCAAAGTTTCGGGACACAACTAGGGCCCAAATGGAGCCTGTGTGCGAAAGAACGACTTTTTTAGACCGAAAATGAAGCCGGTATGCATCACCCGCATGCTCTCCGTTACATCGAAGTCGTCATCCCACTCATCGAAGTCAAACAAAATGTCGAAATCCATCGTATCAAAACAAACAAAAAACCCGAATAATTAGGAAAAGAAACAAGAATGCCGAGAACGATGACACTGAAAAGATGACGGAAATGAAAAGAGAACAGTGCAAACGATCAATAAGGAAATGCTTAAGGTACCTTTCGACGTACCTCAGTTTTTTCCACTTATTTAGGCCAAAAAGTAAAGATTTTTCTTTACTTATTGTCTATGAAATAGGAATAAAGGAAATGCTAAAGGACGACTTAAGCATTTCCTTTATCACTGACTATGAATAGCCAAAGTGGACGATGCTTCCTTATTTGTTCACTTAAGCATTTACTTTAAATAAAGTGAGGACTATGAATACGGCCCCTAATTTATATTCAATATAAAAATATATATATACGAGTGTAATGACGTTATCGACCTTATTTCATATAAATTGTTGTGATGGAAATTGTTGAGGTTCGGTCTGAATGAAACGATTTATTGTCCCAACGTTTTGGCCATTTATTTAGCCATTATCAAGGGAGAGCTGTGAGTTAATGCGCAATTTCAGCACAGGCTGCTGAGAAAGTAGGCTCTTGTGAATAAATAGTTTTTGCACAACTTGCTGCTTTGGCTTACACTTCGCTACTGTTGCGTAGTTTCGTAGAGTTGCGTAGTGTAAGCCAAAGCAGCAAGTTGTGCAAAAACTATTTATTCACAAGAGCCTACTTTCTCAGCAGCCTGTGCTGAAATTGCGCATTAACTCACAGCTCTCCCTTGATAATGGCTAAATAAATGGCCGAAACGTTGGGACAATAAATCGTTTCATTCATACCGAACCTCAACACGAAACACGAAAAAAATAGATATATATCTATAGCTACGAAGGCTGATTTGTATTTGTATCATAATTTAAACTTGTTTATAAACACTTCCGTTATTTTCAAGCTCAAAATTTCTAGAACTAGTTTTTTTAAATTTTCCTGCTGATGTTGAAGTCTTGGTTAGGAGCGGTAAATGTTCAAATATGGCTGGAGATAGCCTTGGAAATTGTCGAGTGTAGAAATCATTATGTGCCTATGGTATCTGGAGGACATAGTTGGTGGCATTTGTTCGCGTCGGTCTGATCACCGCTTGCTTTGTAAATAAATGCAGGTGTTTATGTGCATAAAATATAAAACAGCTCTGTGAATACAAGCCATTCTGGGAGTGAGAACACCGAAGTATTTGTATAGGTAACTAGTTGAAGTGCGTTTATGGGATTTAGTTGCAATTCTCAATACTGTATTCATTGCTCATTCATTTCACCCCACAAGTTCATCTTTCCCTCACTGTATTAGTCAAAACAGACTTTTAGGTACGTCCTTAGCAGGGCATCCTGTAGATGATAGTGAGCCCCCCCCATTCAGTCTCCTTATGAAGTCCTGTATTTCTCTCACGGTATTATTCAAACTATCAGTTTAATCAAATTCTTAGCTGTACACGTTGTAGATGCGAGTAAAACCTCCGCCACTACACGAGCTCGAAATCACATCATCCCCTCCTCACATTATTCCTCAAACCACCTCCTGTCCATCCTCAGTCAACCGGTTTTCACATTGGTCGTATCGACTTGTTTCGGCTGAAATCGATTCATAATAAAGAAACCTCCCCACAGACTGCTGGATCGGTGTTTTAATTCAATCAGGGACTCCCTCTTCCTCGCAACTGCTGCTTTACTGATTTGAAATTGGATCAAGTAAACCTTTAATCAATTGCGATGCGTTCGTGTGATTGTTTGTAGTATTCGAAATCGTGCATCACTGTTTCACAAATCTAATCAAAAACCACAGCCTTTTACTGAATAGACATTTTTTCCTTGTGTGTCTATTGTATTATACCAGATTTTAAGAGGTATGGTATCTTGTGAGAGCTCTATAATACGTATTTCAACAGGCCAGGTTGAACAGCCATGAAAACTGGCATCGAAAACCTTAGAAGATGACATCCATACATGACACCATACATTGTATGGCGCGTTTTTACTATTTCGGGCCTTAAGTAAAAGTTGGAGGCGGAGGAGATGCTGCAAATCTAATATCATAACAGGGTATGGCATTAGAATTGTTATTAATTTTATATGGTGCTTGTAAACTTAAATAGGTTGACAAGAACCATATCAAATAAAGATTCTAATGCCATACCTTCTTATGATATTACATTTACAGCATCTCCTCCGCCTCCAACTTCTTGTTAGTGCTAGCTATCTTATTATAATTATTTTCATTCCCATGAGTAGGTAGGTACTGCTCATTCACCCACTGAAGTTGGGAAATTCGGAAAATGCAGATGTTATTTTTAAATAAATTAATGTTTCCAAGCGTCACGCTGGAATTTATTTACTTACCCATTATACGCAGTCCACGGAAGAGCAAAAATATTTGTTTTTAATCAAACTTATTATTTATTCCATCATTGTTAGTCAATTTTATGTATATTATATTAAAAACAAAGGTCGATTCCTTTCGTTTCTCTTTCCCTTACAATCTGATGACCCTTTTTATCATCAGAAGGACGTAATATTATAAGGGAAAGAGAATCGAAAGGAATAAATAATAAATTGGCAAACAATAATGGAATAAATAATAATGTTAGTAGGTAATTGTTCTCCAATATTTTTCATATTAAATCACAATAATTATGTAACGCTAAGAAGAAAAAAATTCTCTAAATGACTTGAAAAGCCCGTAGGAAGAATTTTCAATGCAGTAGGAAAAATAAAGTTCATCCGTTGTTTCAGAAGGGGTTACTCGCAGTCGAAGAACAGTTGAAGGTATGTTGGTTATAATTGAAAATTCTGACAAGGTGCTTGGGAATACTAACGTGTATTTATATACATACATATTCTCTTATAACTAACATGGCGATAGATTAATCTTACCTAGAAGCTTCACTACAGAAGCTCCAGATTTCGCATAATAACATAATAGAGGTTTTGTTAATTTAATATACAGTATTTTAGCGATTTAACCAACCGGTTGGATCGTGTGTGTTTATGAATTTGTTGTGTTAATTTGTATACAGGATGACGAAAATTTAAGGCTTACCCAAATTAATCCCTTAGTAAGCGAATTGGAATAAACTTCCAGTTCCTCAGTTTTTCACGTCAAATTAAAAAAATCACGCACGGGCGCAGTGCTCAGAAAATAATTTTTTTGAAAAAGCAAACCTATTTTTTATTACAGTTTTGGACCCTACGTTAAATGAACGAAAACACCGCGCGGTTAAAAATACAGTGTGTAGGACAATTGCAAACTGTGTGCAAAACGCAAAAATTGAGGTTTTTTAAAGTGATCAACTATCACATTACATAATATGGCACATAATTTCCAGGCATTTTTTGCACTGAATCGTGAGATAAACTGACCTATATTCTGAATGGTGAGCCAGTTATCTCGTCAGGGTGGGATCTTGTCGAGAAATGTACACCACCACTTGATTCTACGTGAAAAAAGCACCGAAAAATCATGTTGCAGTCGGTGGGGGGTGGGGGGGGGGGGGGAATTTGTTATTGTTGTAAATTTTGGGTAGAATTCGAATCTGAAATGATGAATTCCTCTTCTTAAAAAACCGAGTTTTTACGTATTACCTACGTTTTATGATCGCTGACAGAAGCAAAAATTTATTTTTTTTAAATTTCACGTGAAAAATCGTGAGGGTGTAGCCACCTGAAGGTTTTTTTTTTTCAAAACCCGTAATGAGGGTTTTTTTGGATAGGCCTTAAACGTTGGTCAATCTGTACAGTATTCAGAGTATCCGTAGTTCCTTTATATTTTCAATACGAAACCGGCAGACCAAAAAAATCCATTAAAACATAACTTGATACGAGCGTCAGCCGATTTCGATTGTGGTTTGTAATAGTTGGTTCACACGGTTTTAATGTGGTTCTTGACGTATGTAGTTCCAGCCCCGTTGATGGGCTACTGAATTTATTTCACATTATATCATTTATCAGTTTCTACTATCGTATTTCCAGATGGATATCGTCTGTAGGTCTCATTACCCCGTGCGTTCCGAGTTAATGACAGTTTTTTCTTGTCACTTGAGTCAGGACAACAGTTTTTTTTAATGAAGGGGTCGACTTATAATATGCATGAAGTACAATAACGCAGGATAGGTTACCAGGGACTTGTTTTTTGGGGTTTCCGGTTCTGTAAGGAGGCTTCTATCTGGGGTTACGAGTATTATGTTCCATAAACTGTAACTCGAAAGGCTAATAATAGCATTTAAAACTGACTTGATAAAATTTTACAGGGCGTTCAAAAGCTGCACTGCTTTGGGGTACCTACCTTTAGGTGCTATGGATGTATATGTTGTTATATTGTTAACTAGCTGGGGTACCCGACTTCGTTCAGGAAGTTGATATGAGATTGTGTGGTAGGTGGAATAAAAGGATATAAGCGGTAAAAATTTTTATTGAAGACACATTCTAACTATTTACAATCTTGTACTATTTACAATAGATTATTGTATTCGTGGAAGATTCTTTGTGTATCTTGGATTATTATTTCTCTAATATTTGTGCTTCGTTGATCAATTTCTCTTTCTTCATTTCCGGATGCAGAAATTTATGGTCTTCTTTGGGTAGTGTTTGTAATGATCCTTTAGTGCCCTTGGACGGAACAATCGAATGGAAAAAACAATCGATTTGATCTCTTCAGTGTCTCATTCAGTGTCTTTCATCGCTTTATTGTTGGTCCAAGTGACACCGAAAGAGTTCATTTGGAAGCAGGCGTTGTACGCTTTTGGTTTATTATTCTATGAATAAAATACATATATGTATTCGCTCAGCAAAAAATTGTTATAACAACCCCTCAGAATTTTTTCTTTCAAGTTTCAAGGTGAGTAGATTCCCAAAATGCGATGTCCGTCCGCCGTATTACGCATACCGGCTTCATTTTCGGTCTAAAAAATTCGTTCTTTTGCGCAAATGCTTCATTTGGGCCCTACTTGTGTCCCGAAACTTTGCAGCCCGATCGAGGGGGGGTTATGAGTGAAAATGAGTGTAAAAATAGGTACTTTGTGTTTTAGTAACATGTTAGTGACGTTTGAGGTATCGTTTTCCATGTTTTTGGGACGAGAAGACAGAACATGAAGTCGATTATGACCAAAGAGTGGAAAATTGAGGTTCTAACGAAGTTTCAGCCATAAATTTACGTTATATTTTGGTCTAAAATCGTCGTTCCTCCGCACACAGTTTGGGTCCCTATTTGGGAACACATTTGGGTCCTAGTTGTGCTCCGAAACACGGCAGTCCGATCGGCATACACCCAGGGTTGTTATGGGAGAAAAATTGGTGTAAAAGTAGGGGTTTTTGAGGGTTTTTTTTCTTAGGTTTTAGCGAACACGAGCTTGTGAGCTATCGTTTTCCAAGGTTTTTTTGGGCGAGTAGACCGAATATGAAGTTGATTTCGACCAAAGAGTGAAGAATTGAGGTTGTAACGAAGGTTACGCTCCCCAGATTCATTTTATATGAGTCAAAAACCTGGGAAATGTCTGAAATTACCATACTTTTGTATAATAACTGTCGTGGTACCCTCCCAGAACCACTCTCTGTGAAATTAAGATCTCGCCAATAAACATAGAAGTGGGGATGGAAGACGCAGGAGAACCAAGGAACCTAGTGGGGATCCCCACCATCCTCCACCAGTTGGAGGATGGAGGGAGCCCTAAGGGCTATAAATACTCCCCTCCTTCGCCTTTCCAGCCATTCTACGCTCTCCTCTAGTCCATGACTACTCTCTCTCTCTCCTCACTCCTCATATCTCGCCTTAAACCTAAAAGATCCTGGGCATGGTGGTAGTCTAGCGCTATAACCAAACCAGGCAACGCCTCCCAAAAGACCCTGGGCATGGTGGTAGTCTTGCACTATAACCAAACCGGGCACGACCTACCTTAACGCCTCTAGTGGTGAATGCGGTCACCTAACCATTCACTACAATAACTGTTGAAGTAGTATTAGCAGGTGAATCAAGACAATTAAATGGCACTATCAATGATCAAAGTCAAAGATAGTCTGTAAAAAAAAAATTTGGGGAGCCGAGATTGGTAGAAACCATCAAAAATCACTATTTCAATTACTGCGCATGAAAGAAACAATAAATGAACAGCAACATTTCTGTAGGTGTGTCCGATATTTTGCAGCGTTTTTGAGTTTTAGCGGCTCGCCCATAGTTGTGCAACGTAGTTTTATTATTTATAATATATTGATTACATTAACACACGGATTTGAGCTTGAAAGCGAGGAATTGTGAATGATGTGCAGAAACGTTCAATGAGAAAGCACCTCCAGAATTAAAATAACAGTTTTGAATTCCCGTTTTGGGGGGGGGGGGGGGGGGGTCGACCGTGAGCCTTTTGTTGAACATTCCGAGTTATTGTGTCTGCGAGGATATGCTAGAAGACAGATTCTGGGATTTTATCTTGACATCGAGGTGAGGATTACTGGTGGGGGTTGAAAAACGTAACAATAACTCAGGATGGAGCGATGGTGGGGTGTTGAGAGGGGGTGTCGTTGCTCTTAGGTATAATTACAGTGCTTGTTCCTAGGGCAAGTTAGGGGGTAGGCTAGTTAGTACTGAAAGGAGAGTTTTCCCTAACTAGTGGAAATACGATGTGTTGGTAAGGGGCGGGATCAGGGGAAGAACCCGAGGTGCCAATTACACGGATGTGTTTCCTCCTTCGTTACATACATACGTTGCAAGGCCGTTTTGACTGCACTGCCGCCCTCGAAAAAAACGAAAAAAAAAACAACAAAAATGACAAAGACGTTTCGTCGTCGAAAAAGAAGGACGTGCGCTTCATTTATTTAAATGGTGTATTATTGTAAGGGAGAAGGGTACGGTTCGGGGCGTTAGTGCCGGTTACTTATTGTTGGGACATCTATTGTCGTATTCCTTGTGTATGGGGTGACAAAGAGGTACATTATTGTGATTAGGGGCCTGGTGGCGGAGGGCGGGGGAGCCGTGAGTTAGGATTTCCCAAGCTAATTCACAAAAACATGCACCGCCAAGAGACTTTGGGGAAGAATGCTTTAGTCTTTGATCCTTTACAGAGTATTTTTTTTTTTCTTCTCCTGTTGTCTCTGCAGCTCACTCTGACGCATTACAAACAAATCTCTACTCGAAAAGCTGACGGAGACGTCTTTAAAAATATTCTTCATTTGAACAAAACAAAACAAAAAACAAAAAACATTCCCTCCGACTTCGTTCCTTCGTTTCCATTTCCAAGGTTTATCTTCATACCTACTCGAAAGAGGGGAAAATATACTTCCCGGGCATAATATGAAGAGCACTTTACGTGCCTTCATTTAGTTTTAGACTTTAATCTTGCCTCAAACATTTGCGCGTCCCGTGAACCGAAAAAGAGTGGGAAGCGCTTCATTCCAGCTCGTATGACTATTAAACGCGCACTTATCCGGACTCGGCTGGCAGTGGGATAACACAGGTTCCGTTATTTATTAATCTGCCTTAGATGGGAGGAATGGGATGGCCTTCTTTCGCCTGAAAAGTCGAGGATTTCCGCGATTCCTCATTCTGTTTTTGACGGGGTAGCACAGTGAGGCAGTGATAGAAATTGTGCGAATTCTGAAATTTCAAAAACCAGATCCAAACGCTAATAGTTGCTACACTGGGGTTTACTCGGCAGATTGCACATCGTGGTGCACAGCTGTAATTTCACTTGAAAGAATTCAAGAACAATATCCATCCATGGGTAAATGACGAAAAATTCCCAGTTTCGTCAAATTTTTCTAATTGCTGAAGAAAATGTGAGTTTAAATATGAGAGCTCGTGGGTCTCGATAGCGGGCCAAGTTGAGTTTTTGTGGGTCAAAATTCGATAAAAATTACTTTTGAAAAAATTAAAAACAAATATAATATTTTAAATAAAATTCAAATGATTCCTTAAAAAAGTTGTTAGGAAAGGGATCAGTAAGGATACTCCAATAGCTAAAACAATTTTGCTCAATTTTTTTTTCAAGATAGAATTATTGATCCGGTACAGTCAGCAAAACAATGAATCCCGGCGTTTTTTATTTGAATAACCAAAACGTTTGGTCGTTTGGAGGACAAATCGGGGTATCAAATTTGAATTTTATTGTTTGAAATGTTGAAAATATAAGTGAATTCTGCGTGTCAGGAAGTTGTAGTGGTGTTGCTCATTATTTTCCATAGTTATATGTCCAGTTTTTCTGGTACTCTCCAGTTTTGGGGGGATTTCTTTCAAAACACTACACCTATGTACCTGCTTGAGCTTTGTGTACTGTCACATATACTGAAATTTCTCACTTCTGAGACGGATCTCTGCGGATTCAAACTGAATTGTACGTACATGTCAAAATGTCGAATTAAAGTCGCACAACGCACATCCATATTTCTAAATATTGTTCATCGATTGCGCTGATATCCCCATGTCGTGCTGTAGGTACTACTCACCTGCTGCTCGTATAGTAAATATATGCACAAGCCCCCCCTCCCCCCCCCCCCCCCCCCACGTCGCGTGATTCTACATCTTGATTAACCTCTAACGATACAATTCTAACAAAATAACATGCTGCTTCACCGTAGTAATCGGCACTGCAAACGTTCTTTCATAACAGTAAAAACCCCAATGTTGTTATGATTTGTTCATTTCTTTATGGTGTCCTTGATGTATAGTGGGTGAGTGCTTAGCTTAGACCGTTCCATATTTACGTACGATATATCGCGATTGTTCTTTCGTATGCGTGTGTGAGTTTTTACTATTTTACAAACGTAAACCAGAGTTGTTTATTCCGCTTTATTTTTTTCCCCGCTCTGAGAGTAAATTATGTAGGTGGCCGCATAACTACTCACCCTGAAAAGGAAGCCTGACTACCCGTTTTTCACATCAGAACCAAACCGAATGTGTAATAGACCACACTTCTTGATCCGGTATCGGCGAAAGGGAATGAAATATTCACCTCACCGAAATGTGAGTGAGGAAATCTCCATTACAACACGCGATATTTCCGAAGGAAAACCGTCTTGCCAAGTGGATGGGCAGTATAGCTTCCTCGCCTTGTTAGCATGATTCACATAATAAAGCTGGTGTATCAAAAGATTGTACTGCAGCAAGACATACAACGGTGCCTGTGGGGTTCATGGGGACGATCTGAGTGCCTGTAAGTATCTATCTGACACTTGAAAATTTCATTTGAATTGGGAATACAAGATTTTTTGTTGTTTGCGCAAGCGCAGGCGCTGCTATCATTGCGATTTGAAATACTTCGGAGATCATTTGAGATAATGCCTTCCTGAAATTTCATCGTTCGAGCCCGCTGGTGTTGGGACGGCAACTGCGGTCCGTCGGTTCGAATCCGAACTCCCCTCGTCCCAGCCTAGGCAGTGAGGCAATAGGTAGCCGTGAACGAAATGTTTAGATCAAATTCTGATAAACTGATTGATTAATTTGCTATAAAGTTACAATGTTTTCGTTATTCGTGCATGCGCAGACGCTGCTGTTTTCCCGACTGCTCTGAATTGATAAGGGGCCTTGTCTGAGGAAAATATGCATGTGTGTGTGTAGTGACGCGATTCCTTCGCGCCTTATGACCATTCGTGGGTAAAACGTAGGTATTGGTTTATTATTCTGTGAATAATACATCTTTTATTCGCTCCGCAAAAAAAATTTTCCTTTTACGGTTCAAGGTGCGTTGATTCGAAATATACAATGTCCTTCCGCCGCATCATGCATAATATCCTTCATTTTCGGTCCATAAAATTTGTTATTTCGTACACATGCTCCATTTGGGCCCTAGTTGTGTCCCGAAACTTCGCAGCCAGATCGGAATATACCCAAGGGTGTTGTGGGCGAAAAATGGGGGTAAAAATGGTTTTTTTTTAGTGTTTTAGTAACATGAGCTTGTGAGTTGTCGTTTTCCATGTTTTTTAGGACGAGGAGACAGAATATGAATTAGATTTTGACCAACGATTGGAAAACTGATGTTCTAACGAAGCTTCAGCCTTAAATTTTGGTTTAAAATCGACATTCTTCCGCACGCAGTTTGGGTCCTCATTTGCGAACAGATTTGGGAATACATACACAGGATCCTAGTTGGGCTCCGAAGCCCGGCAGCCCGATCGGAATACACCCGGGGTGTTATGGGGGAAAATGTGTGTAAACCCCCCCCCCCCCCCCGAGGGTTTTGTGGGTGAAAAATGGGGGGTTAAAATGTTTTTTTTTAGTGTTTTAGTAACATGAGCTTGTGAGATATCGTTTTCAATGTTTTTTAGGGCGAGAAGATCGAATATGAAGTTGTTTTGACCAAAGAGTGAAGAATTGAGGTTGTAACGAAGGTTCAGCTCCCAAAATTCATTTTTTATGGGTCATATCTTGGAAAATTGTCTGAAATCTCCATAAATTTATATAATAACCCTAGAGGTAATATCAATAGGTGAATCAAAACAATTAAATCGCACTATCAATGATCAAAGATAATTTGTTTTAAACAAAATAGGAGCCTAATTCGTGTTTTTGATAAACAATAAAAATGAACAGCAACATTTCTGTAGGTGTGTCCAGTAGAATAATAAGCCCATGTGACGAGGACTTCGCAGCGTTTGTATAGTTCTGATGAGCTTATTCTCATGGTGGGCAATGGAGATCTCTCTTATACCTATTAGTGATCTATTTTATAAATAATATAATATATGTTATTTCTAATTTACATGTATTTAAAATAATATGTTATAATATATGTTAATTTATATATAATTTAATTTAATTTATATTATATAAGCATATTTATATTAGAAGAAATCTTTTCTTTATGTATAGATACCTGTATAACACGTACTCTGTCATTGCCACAAATGTAATGAATTTGAATTTGACCATCTGGTTTCGTCGAGCTACATCATAAGTTGACGTGTTGAAGCAACGTCACTTACCTACGTTTTACTGCCTACTGATATAATTATATTATTATTACCTCAAACGTAACTATCGCTCATCATCGAGATGAAGGCGGTGTGAACCTTCCATTCTCCGAATCTTTTGTTCCACTCTCGAAATACGAACCGAGATCTCAAAACCCCCGGACCGTTTCCAAACCTTATCCCCTCACCTTATCAAGAGCTCAAACACCGTTCCTTCCATTGTTTTCACATAATAATCGTGAAATTGCAATAATCGCTCCACCACTCCACTTCTTCGAAAATGAGAGGCCTCCGAAGGAAACAGGTCTTCGTATCTCACGGGGCCTTCTATGATAGGTAATTTGGGTTTCGTTCACGGGATTTACCAAACCCCTGCAGCTATTTACATAACAAATACGGTCTTGAGGGTGAGGGCGACTGATTCTATAAAGTTGTCTACCTTTTCGGCTGTTTCAAACTATCAAGCAACGTCCACGCCCCTAATCGATGGCTTTTTACGGGCGTAAGTGCCCGTTTTTTTGTTTTGTTTTTTTGAGGCGAAAAGCGGAAGAAGTCAAATTACTGTATTTGTCCGACGAAGGATTTCACATCTTCTTCAACTTTACTCTTCCTGCCTACGGGTTATAGAAATGTCATATATTCAGCCAATCTGGATTTACGACCAAACTTGCAAGTGAGTAACCTTCAATTTTGGTAGTTAGGGGACTGGTAGTTTTCGAGACAAATTAGAGTGCAAAAACCTTTTATATACAATAGGAAAGGTTTTCCTCATGGAGCAGGATCTAATGAGTACATTTTTGAACTTAAACCATCCAACTGCATCTACTACCAATATTAACCCCTAAGTTATTGAACGTTTTCCCCTGTTTTAATAATAAAAATCCAAATTTGAACAATTATTAGCCCACCATAGGTTTAGTTAAACATAATCGGTTGTTGTATTGATTGCAGTTTTCATTTGAAGTAACTCAATTTTCGCAGTTTTGTCAAATGTAAGGTAGGTAGGTAGTGGAGGAAAAAATTGTTGGAAAAGTTCAAAAAATCTAGTATTCAAAATCAGATCCCTAGAAATGTCTCATCGTCATTCGTAAAAATTTATAAATTATTTTATTTCAAATAATTCTTCTGGAAAATTAATGCAAGTTGTTACGGGGTTCTCATCTCAATGATGAACGTCTTGATCCCTAGGGATAGGTAAATCTATTGGAAAGTTCGGTTGAATTTTGACTTATTTCAGTGTCTAGTACCTTCCATCACATTTACGTTAGTCATTGTAGGTTACCTGTACATATTGTTATCCGGTTATTATACTCTCAGAAGTTAACATGTTGAACCGTCATGAGAACATTTGCATGTAATGAACATTATGTATTTAAATTACATTATATAGGCTGTGTTTAGGAGACGTTTGATTGTAAACCTGTTGATGATTTGGTGAGATGGTGGGAGAGGATATGATTGTAACATAATTGCATTGTTTTACGTACTTCCGGATAACATTTGGTTTCGAATCTCACTTTGATGCTCAAAAGCGTATAATTCGATATAAATATGTATTTGAAACAGCTTATAAGCAATAATGCTTACGCGCTTCACTGCATGACAAGTCCCGAAATGATGTTCATAATTATAGTACTCTAAATTTACGCAGTAGGTACCTCCTCTGTTATTCTATTCGCGTTTCAACGATGCATTGCATCACCTCAAATAACCCTCGTTGGACATCAACAGCATCATTTAATTCTCCGCCTTTTTTTTCAATTTTTAAATATGACAGCGGTTAAATGCCTTGTTTTCACTGCACTTCATAAATTTTCGCTTACACGCCGCTCATCACAAAAATTTTATTATTTTTTTCCGTTAACCGTTAACATACTGCAAATCAAAAACACCGCCACCTCTTTCGAAATACAATTTTTGCTTCGTTTTAATTGTCATCAGTTAACTCTTGTTTGTTCTGGACTCGAAAAATTCGTGTTAACTTCGAAATGTTACACCGGCAGTCTCCCTTGCACTGCCTCGTTGGAAGCGGAGAATAAATTAATGCAATCAGTATGATTATCATGACTCATAAATATGCATGTTAAAACGGTATTCAGCCCGCCGGCGCTTCTAGTTACCAAAAAACCAAATATATTTACGGCGCCGAGGGAAGTCATATAAAATTATGTGGCAATATCACCCGCTCAAACCCATCTTTTTACTTTTGTTTTTCGCAGATGACCCCAGCAAACAATAATAACTTTTATTAAGGAGGATTATAGACATAAAAGAGGACAATCTAAATCATCAAATTTTATTACTTTCTCCTCATTGCCCTGTACGAAACGTTGATGGCTATGGAGATCATCAGTTCCGCCGAATTGAAAATACCGGCCCAAAATAAAAAATAAAAGTGAAACACTCAGGCCATAAAATTTCATGCAATCCAGTTACTACCATCAAAATATGAATGTCGAGTACCACGCTACTAACATTTCATATTCGTTTTCATCGTCCAAGATGAACCTGTGAATGTGAGGGTCCTCCCTTTTTTATCTTGAAATATCCTCCCTTTTTTATTTTGAAATAATGTTCTTCTTTATTGCCGCTTAAAATTATTGCGATAAATAGGAAGATACATCCATTATTATATTTCACCACTGTGACTGATCCCTACGCCATTTCTACCAATTCGTGGTGTGAAAAAAAATTGACATTATTTACCCCCATTATTGACAATATTGTTTTGACTCTACACAGGTGGACACTACAAAGGGGAGTATACTTATCCATCAAAACCGGACTTTTAATGGATTTGCAGTGGGGAAATTTTTGAGAGCGCTGCACTAGTAACCAATCAAAATTTAATGTTATCATTGATCATTTTTTAATACCTATTTTATAATGGACTGAGCAATGCTTAGTCCGATTCACATAGGATACTCACTCAAAGCTTATCCCGTAAATCACTTAGCAAATCTAATAAAATAAGATTCATAACAAGATCCATCGACATTGATCGAATTATGACAGTCGGTGAACTCCTTCATTATTACATTTTTCGCTGTCACCACTTAATGATTCATCGTTATTTTCATACCACAGGTGGTTTCATTTTTCTAAACAAGATCTCTTGCAAACAATAATCAATTCCAAAGTTTGTCGGGATTAGGACGGAAATTGACGTTCATTGATTCAAGGGAGCTTTAGCGTCGAGTCTGTGATGGAAGAGGTGGCTGGACCTTGTATTGAGTCTACGTTATAAATTATTGTATATCGTAGTTATAAATTATTGTGTATCGTAAAAGTTACAGTTATTCGTTCACTGCTCAGGAATATTTTGTTGTAAACCACGATACTGCTCGTATGGCCCGTAAAAAGTCGTTGGTATCATGATGCTTCATTTGGTTGGTCAAGGCTTGCTTGCTATGCAAACGAAACTTGTGATCTGATATCTGTGAATACGGCCATTTGGAGACCAGCTCTCCCACCTACCCTCAATATTTCAACTCTTCAAGACCGTTCTGGAGGAAATGGGACAGAAGGGTTTTTCATACAGAAATAACAGATTATTGTGGGAGAATTGGTGCCTTTTTTCCCCACCACATAATACGAACCAATCAGCTCGTAAATTGAAAACCATTCGTAATCCCAATCCTTATAACTTATAACATTATATTGAAAAAAGAGGGGTCGGGTGGCCACCGAGCCGTGAAACACAGCGGGCAGCTGGTCGACAGAACCAATAATTGTTTTCCACGTGTCACTCTTTTTGCTCCGAATTATTTATTAGGAGCCAGCGAGTGAAGGTACAAATGTTTTTCGTTAAAAGAACACATGTTTTTAAAACGCATTTGATATGCGGCTCGATTTGAAAAATTGACTCCAATACAAACGAGCGTTTTTCGTCCGAAACAAGCTTGGGGGATTAATATAAAAACGGTTAATGTTGCCGAACGGGTCTCCAACCCTTTCGGTAATGGGCATCTACATAAAACATGGTTTTGGGTGTAGCGGGGTTTCAACGGTATTTCCGATAAGTGCCGCAACTTGTATCGGAATCTGATTTGTCCACACGCATTTTGAGTTTGTTTTTCGAACATGTTCGAACAACCCAAATTTTCGTTCCTGCATCCCATCGTATGGTGAATTTTAATGAAACTTTCATGTCCAACTACTGGACAACGCTTTTAGAAAGTTGTCACGTTCTGTCATATCAACTTTTTCTACGATCTACCTATTATATCCTTCTCACCCCCTTTTTAGGTCCATGTTTCACGCACCCCATGCGGTTGTACAGTTACTAGCCTCCCTGGTTTTAGAAAACACAATTTCACGTGTGAAATGTTAGATTATTTTTAATTTCTACGTCTAAAAACGCGAAAATACAGATCTCACCCCGTTTCGGCTAAAAGCCCTAATGGGGTAACATTACTCATAATGTGATCATTTTCGGTCCGCGTCTCCTCTTTCCGCCCATTTATATTATAACGCGTTTTAATGTTTTATTACATGAAACATAATTGAGTGGAATAAATTAAAATTAGAGAGGGTTGAAAAAAAAAAGGTTTATTAGATTCCCTCCCTTCACGCCTGGTTTTAACGAGGTGCGACTTTAAATAACACAAATGATAAAGCGTCGCCGAAAACAGCTCGTAGAAATGGAAGATTAAAATGGTGGGATGAGTAAAAATTATCCGTAATTCGTTTCGCCTAGATTAAAAATTGAAAAGGTGACTAACTGAGGTGGAGCGCTATAAATATTTGAATCATTGGTTGAGGCCGTTGACTCGACTTTTTATTATAATGGACATGTGTCATCGATCTACGAGTACCTTCCGTATCACGTTGTACAGTGATCACATCGAATAAATCGACGGATTCTGTCGATCAAGTGCACCTTATATTGTGCACAATCCTGTGCAACGTGCACTTGATTTGACAAAGCCCTGTAAGAGAAGAAAAATTTAGTTCAGGTATGTGACAGAGGGAGTATAGTGACGGTGGGCCCTCGAGAGTCCCCCTTCTATGACTAGCGATTATTGTCACCAGTTAAGAAGGGCTATCGATCAGGTTTTAGCCTGACACCCCCCCGTCTTCGCTGGAAAAACAAACGACTCGGGAACTGCCATCATCACAGGTATCTTTCCGATGTAACCCAGGACATCGACCAAGTAAGGGTTTGAAGAGCTAAAGTACAAAATTTATCGCGCACGCCCTACACAGTTCACAAAAAACATAAACAAATTAATGATGGGTACCGTTCTGTTGAAGACGAAAAAGGCACTGATTGAATTAAGATTTATCTGTCTCATCTCTTTGACTTTCAGCAAAAATTGTTTGATGAATATTTTCAACTTGTTGATTCAAGACACTATTATACGAACTTTCGACAGCTTTTTATGCATCAATTGTTACCACTAAGGCCTTTATGGTCGGTTACTACGAAGACTCGGGTGATGTTCTTCAGATGCTGCATAGAGTGGAATGTGAGCTCTAGTGGTTGGCCTCTGATGGCGTGTACGTACTGTACAGTGTTACAGTACACTGTTACTATTTTGCTGCTGCAATATAATAAATTTTCAACGTCCTTATGTGACTTTCAAAAATTTAAATTTATGAGAGCTGGAACACCGGACCGTTATAGTTGGTTGTTGCGTTGAGTGACGTTTGCCTTGTCCGTTGCGTCCATGCGCGGGGAAGTTGGAGAAGAAGTTTGTTGGATCAGGTGTTGGTTGTATGAATGGCTCGAGATTGACAAGTGCCGGCAGTGTCTAACCCACCCACCTTGGCCGCTCCCGGGGCCATCCGTTTTTCTGGGCGAACAAAAGTCGTTGTAATCATGGTAACACTCTCATTCTCATCTCATATCCTTAACATTGTCTCTAAGGGCTTCAGACAGCTTGGATTCCTATATCGCGCATCGCGTTCGTTTCGGAATCTGGGTACAACGAAGATAATGTACTGCTCTTTGGTGCGGAGCCATTTGGAATCCGCCTCGGTAGTCTGGAATCCTGTGTACTCCACGTATATCCAGTCTTTGGAGCGTGTGCAAAATAAATGTTTAAGAATGGCTTTCCACAAGACTGAAGTGCTGGATGAGGACAGTGAGACTGCAATGAGGAGGTCGATGGGGCTTGACACACTCGAACAGCGGAGACTCCAACTTGATTTATCCACGTTGAGCAAGATCATCCGAAACCAGTATGAGACTCCAGCTTTATTAGCAAAGGTGAGATTTAGAGTGCCCTCAAGAACCACCAGAAGCCGTGACCCGTTCCTCCCTGAGTATCACAGGACCAACTACGGCAACAACTCCCCTGTCGTTAGGATGCAGCGGTCTGCCAACTCTGTTGCCCAGTGTATTGGCATTCGTGAGGCTTCTCCCACTCAAGTTAAATCTTGGCTCCAAATGCGAAGATAAACACCACTTTGTTTTTTATTTATTTTTTTATTTTTTATTCATTTATTTGCTCAGTTATTATTATTATTATTTTTTTCTATTTAAAAAAAATTTATTTGTAGCTAGGTACGAATTCTACTTGAAGTGAACACGGAAATTTATGTTTACGTAGAAAAGGGAAGAAAATTCCCGTGTAATTTAAAAATAAATTTTTTTTTTAAACACCAAGAGTGAACGACCGGCCACCAGCCAGTCACTTATACAAAATTATACTTTCCAGTCTTTGAAAAATTCCAGTATGTTGAAGATGCATTGAAAAAACTCAAATACCTACTCATACAGTTCGGCCACTCGTTACCGGTGCACTTACGATGCCGCCTCAACGAAAGATCCGAGAGTTGGAGCTGTTGATTGATTGAGACTGTTAGTTGTTGCGATGAGTGATGTTTGCCTTATCCGTTTTGATGGGCAGGCCATCCCGACTGCGCATGCGCTGGGGAGCTGAGGACCAAGTTGCCATACAACCGGAGCTAACGCCCCCTCCGGCGGAATATTAAAATAAATACTCGAGTTTCACCCCTTTGATTTGTGACCGATCACTTTTGAAAATGTCTTGACGAATATAAAAAATCGATTCTTTCTCACAAAAAACGAATTAGAAAGAAAATTGTCGGTGATGGGAGGTATTTTTCGAAGGCGGATATTGTACCTGACCCCTCAGGGCTCGTTGCTTCGGGCTTATTTATGACTTGAGGCGAGTGGGTGAGGAGGAGAGGGGGGGGATATACCGTATTAGAATATTAAATTTCGTATGAGAAACGCCGCAAGTTAAAATATTGTAGGACAGGATGACTGATTGGTGCCAGTAACTGATCGAGACGGTCCGTCGTGCCCGCCTCATGAGATATCCCGTCGATGAAAGAAGTTGGCTCTCGATAAATCGATGTTGCACGGTCTAGGAAAAGTACGAATTATCAAGATTGAAATATGGTTTTGGTCATTCAAATATTTGTGTACTGCATCTGGGTAAGATTCAAGTACAAGTACTCAATCTAGGACCTTTGATTTAAGTGCTAGTTACGCTTCAACAACCATTCTGGACTTCCCATTCTGTATCCTCACTACAAAAGCAGTGAAGCTTCTGGTAGTGCATTGGTGCTAGCCATGGACGGAAAACATTGCCAATCATTACAGTTCTATCAAGTTCTATAGGAGAATACATATAATAAGTAAACGTACAGCTGTAGACAACCGTCATGTGTCATGATCACTATTTTTAAAGCTGCATATTTTCATCAGCACTGCCTTTAACCAATAAACTGTCATCCACAATCACTTTCCCGCTCCACTGACTTTTAATAATAAAATAACTTTTTTTTGTTAATTAAAATTATTACAAAACCAGTTTGAACTTTACCGGAAAGCTGACCCCGTTCCAGTAGTTACTTCCAAGCCTCTCATCGTCACCCCGCCAGATACTTTATGTTAATTGCCTCCCTTGTTATTAATGTAATTAAATCATTATGTTATTCCCCTCTCGGCGCCTTAGTTACTCCGCGAAATCTAATTACAGCTTCGCCATTAAGTTTCCGTCGTTTGGGGCCTTACCACGCGGAAGACTAGAGCCACATTTATGAGTGGAATATTATATTATAGTACCTAAGCATATGGTATTAGGTTACACACAACGGTAGGTGAAACGATGAGAGTTTTCATGGGCCAAAAGTTGTTAAAAATCGGTAGTAGCTGTCGAAAATTGATATAAATTCACCCGAAAGTGGTAATAAATGACAACAACATATTATCTCCTAATTATTTTTTATGACAATCAAAAATATGAGTTGGTATATAAAGATGAACAATTTTTGAAAATAAAACTGGGTTTTCTTATTTAAAAATGGCTGAAAGGTTGTAAAATATACTTACTGAAAATTTATATTAAATAATATGTATCTAATTACCATAATGTTATAGAAAAGTACATCGAAAATTCGCTCACATGGCTAAGCTGTATGACAATTATTTTTTGGAAAAAATAATTTCGAAAACTGCAGGTACAGTTCGGTCGATTGTGAGGGCATAGCTTAACTCTAGATTGAAGGGTATTTGATCGAAATGTACTGTTATAGTCCCACTGTAGAAGGTGCTTAAGATATAAGAGTCGGTCCCATGCTGAGAATTGCGCGTTAGATCGAAAACGTAACGAGCTGTCCCGCTTGCCCTGTTCTATCAATTAACTTAATCTTAAATTATTGCTTTTCCATTGGTCAACTTTTTTTACAGCCTCACATAACCGGCCTCGGCCTCATAATTTCCACACTCAATTTTCAGCAGATCCGTTTTATGGATATAATCATTTTCCCGTTCTGCCTTCCCTCGAAAAACATCTTTATCGCCTTTCGGTATGATATTTTTGATGTTGGTAGGTACGCAATAATTTGACCGCCTTACTGACGTAGATCTGTTATGCAGTAGGTAACGCATACTCTAAGACATTAACAATCTCAATAAAAAATAGACAGTTACTTGAACATTACATAGGTACATAGGTAGGTGACTTCGTTCAACGTTTAATAAATCCTTGGTGAAGTGACGAGATGGTTCGAGATTCGCTTTTAAAAATGGCAAATTCGCTGTACGCCATACGTTAGTGAGCCTCTTAATTAAACTTGACGGGTATTTGTCAATCTGTCTATGATCTAAATAATTGTGTACAAGAGCCAGATTTCACATTGAAAACTAGATTTTTGGTACCAATCGTACAAACCACGTTTTTATTCTCTTTTTTTTTTTCAAATAACACAGGTAACTAAAACTGGCAATCAAATTCTGCGTCGTGTGAGCCCTACTCTCCAACCGTTTAACCTGTGAAGTTTTCTCAAGGCCAATAAGGTTTAACACAGTAGCCAGAAAACTCGGAAAAATCTCAATAAATCGTGGTTAAGGAGCAGGAGAATTGGTCCCATTCGACGCAGAACTTGACAACTTTTTTGTTAAGATACGGTAGGTAATTTACCAGTTGGGATGTCACCAGTGGGCAACGTTTGAATTTTGTTGGAGTTCCGATATTGTGCGAAATTGAGATCAGTTTTCCACGGTGAACTAATTTGGGAGCTAAGGTTCCTCTCAGCTGATTTGGCAACTCAATAATTGAGCTCAGCTGAGTCGGGAGTACAGTCTTTGCTGTCCACGTGGTGACTGAACTTAATCAGTTGTGCTAATTCGTCCTTTAAAAAAATGATTATGCTCATTAACCTTGTTGGAACTACCTATAATAAGGCAGGCAATAGAGAAATTGGCTTATCTGTGGTGTGCTCGTTAAATTGAGATGTGGAGGTGAATATGATGGCGTAGTTAAGCAACGTGATACTCCTTTTTTTATTAAGTGAAGAAAATGACCGAATAAATGATCGCGTTGAATCCCTGCATTGTAGAAGACTATGGAAAAATAAAAACGCAGAAAAGAAAAAAAATGTACAAAGAAGAAAAACCACGGTGTTTTTGAGGGTCGCAAATGTGACAAAACCTGGTAAAAGGGTGAGAGGGTCATTCTCCACGGTTCGTAACTCTGGGAGTTGAAAGTTATTCCAGAACCCGCATTTAGTAGACCCCCACAAGGGGTAGACCCCACTACCCCCATCATGCCCTCGTCTTTAATATTATAAATCCGGTACTTTAGGCGTTTATGTGTTGTTCGCGCTTCTGGAAGGCCAAAAGGTGAAATATACTGGTAATGACGACCTTAATTAACATATATATGGAGCATTATCCCCCCTCCACCAACGTACTCCGTCTACCCTGAACCCGGCCACCTCTTTAAATGTCACTCTTTAGCATATCAGGGGTTACAGAGCGAAAAAAAGGGGCTTAAATAAAAAGTAAGAAAAAGTCGCTAATGCCTTGTATTTATGGAAAAGAGTTTTTCACGGTTTATTTAGCATTTCCTTTTCTCGCCATTTTTTTTTTCTCCATTGTGTGGTCCCATAGCCTTGATCACTTTCCTGTGACAGAAAAACTTCAGTCACGTCTAAGCGAACGAAATCAGAAACATAAGCTGAGGGTTCTGAGGTAAGTGGCTGTAAGCTCCAAAGAGGTTTGAATAAACGTACGAGTACATGAAGCTAGTCCAAATAAACGAATTTCCCAAACATCAGTGAGGAATGGACGTCCATTTCGGTTTATTATTTTCTATAATGAACCTTTGCAATCTAGCATTAAAAAAAAATAATAATAATAAATTATTTCCCCCCCCCCTCTCCCTCAAAATTTGATGATTTCTGTTTCAAGGCATGTAGAATGCGAATGTGGCATTTTAAAAAAAATCTGTCTGTACGGCGTACCTACGCAGTAGTTGCACTTTTCTTAGTTACCATGAACCAAAATGATTGAAATTTGGTTTGTATGTCCGTTTGGGGTCTAGTTGGTCCGCGACTCGGCGTCAGTCATCTCTAAGGGTTGAAATTTTCTGAACGGTATTATCTCCGTCTCCCACATACATACCAGATGACGTCACGCGTTTTTTCTGTAGCTTATTCCCGCCGAACCATTCGGATTTCGGAGCTGAAAGTTGGGATGCAGGGGGTTTTCGAGGGTGCTGAATCCGATTCTGATGTCAGAAGCAGCAAATTCCGACCACTTCCATTCCTCATTGCCTATCTTGGACACTTTTCATCGTTTTGAATCATAAAAACTTGAATTTATACGTTTTATTGGTTTTTACAATACCCCCACTTATCGCACCTTTTTGGAAAGCTCTCCGTGAGATCTACCATTGAAATAAAAATACACGTTGACTACCAATTAGGTACTTGTTTTTACGTACCTACCTAACGCATCGATGCAAGGGATTTGCATAAATTTAGCTACAAATTTTGGTAGCTAACTACTTACAACAAAATATGGATAGATCTATGGGACAAAATATGGACAGAGGTATGTATTTTTACGTACCAAATATATCGATGCAAGGGATTGACATAAATGTAGCTACCAAGTAGCTAACTACTTACAACAAAATGTGGACAGATGCGTTGCCCTACTGCTGACGTCTTCGGCAGGGGTAACGCTAATGTATTATGTATTCGCCCGTGACCTACATGAGCAGAACCCGGATCCCACCTGTGTTGTTTTCGTTTCTTGTAATAAATTTGTAATGTAAATAAGAACTGACGTACCAACATGAAAGATCCGTTGCTTCATCGCTAGTACAGATCTTTTCATTCGAACATTAAGAGGCTTTTTAGCGTTATCACCTGGTGAGAGAAGGGCGGTGTTTGCCCCCTGCCTGGAGGACTGTTCAAGCTTCTCTGGCCTCGTAATTATATTGTCTCCCGGGTTATTAATTGTGGACGCGTGCCGCTGGGTAGATATCACCTGGTGGTAGGTTTGGGGAACTGTAGATTGGTTGGATTTGTGGGGGCTCGCCGATAGCGGCTGGTTAGACACTCGAAGTTTACTGCTTTGTTTGGAACAACAATACCTCACATTTCGGTTGAATTCCTTCTGGGAGTACCTACAGGAAGGCTCCAGATGAATGTCAGTACTTGCCTATTGGAAATTCCGCTCAGGTCACGGGTACCTATACCATTATGTAATGGGCCCCTGAACTCTCCTTACCTACCCAATGTGGAACAAAGAAAAAAATAGACCTTTCACCTTACCACCAAAATTCAGTTAACACAAAGCTTTTCGCTCAAATTCTGAGCATCATCAGGTAGGTAATCACATCAGTACAGATAACAGTGAAACCTACCACAAACTTCCTACCCTGACCTGGCATGCCATGCAATTTATGTCCACACCTATTGCTGTGGGGGAAGGACTTCATAAGTCTGCCTAATTGCACAGAACTATATATTCTTTTTATACATATACTATTATACTGTAATATATACTGTACTATTTATACTATTTTTTTCCAGTATTAATGTAGCTAGGTGGTCATACTTGTTTACTAATATATCACAAACTGTAAACAAATAAATTAATATCCCCTGAAACTTGACTGAGCTACAACTGCAGGTATTTAACTGGAAACCTTGGCTGGAATTTTAAGTTTATTTAACTGGAATTTTAAGTTTATTAAAACATGGGAACAAAGTTTGAATGAATGGGGTATACTTCAATGATCGGTTCTTCCAGAGTAGGGGGTTCTAACCTCAGCATCGCATAGGTATTTCAAAAGTGTTATGTCATATAGTTTCAAGTTACATACCTCTAAATTTTACGTCATATATGACGTAAAATTTAGTGTGATAAATTTTCGTGGTAAGATGAAGGTATATTTTTTCTTTATTCCACATTGCAAGATTACTTAGCACAAAAGGTCTGTAATTAAATTAGATGAATTGACTTTCCCACTTCTTAGGGCAAAACACTGAGGGGGAAAAATTAGTTTCAGTCATACCATAACCCCCAAACTTTCCGCTTGCTCAGTGTTGTGTGCAACTCCCTCCTTCGGATCATCACTCGGTCGCATTATTCCCGAACGCGAATCAATGATCGTTTAAAAAAATCTGATATTCTTCCGCCAAGATCGATCTTTGTTTATCGCTCCCTGCTTCGTGTACACAAGATTAAAAATTGTCTGCCCCACCGCACTGTCCTGCGAGTCACCCGAGCAACATGCGAGGGTAGTCAAATTTGAGTTCCCCGCCCTTCCACTGATTTTTTCACAAGACAATTTCCATGGCTGCCTCCCACAATATACGCCTCACTTCCGACTACCTTACAATCAGATCAATCGATTAAATCCTTCAAAAAATGAACAGGCGCATACCTGCTGTAAATTCACAAATCTGACCTGCACCCTGACTTCTTGAATACGTTTGATCTGTAATTGTAACTATGTTATAGTATGAATATGGGTGGCATATGTACTACATACCCATATATATATATATATATATATATATATATATATATATATATATATAATTTTATTAATTTTGTTCACTCAAGTTGAATATTGTCTGTAAATGTATTGTTCCAAGCTAAAAGTACACGCTCAATCCAAACTAATGAGTTAGTTCAGTGACAACCAGCCCTTGGTTAGGGGGCCCATTCATGAACTTGGTTTTCTCATGTTTCTGTACTTATATTCTTCATTATGTTACTGAATAAAGAATTTAATTGAATAATATGAGTGAATCTTCGAATTACCACCCTATAAAATTTTTGGTGACTCAATCACCGACCAATGGGGTGTGCGCATGGGTCACAAAAGCGGGTTATATTATATTTTTTAACCCAGATTGCGTTCTGAGAGCTTTGACTCCAACCGCAACTTTCCTGTGATCCTTTCGATCTTTTTATGTGATTTTTCAAAGTTTCCAGAAGTTCTGACGTCACAGTGGGCAGGGGGGGGACCTGTCCATGGGAGAGCGGTGCAGTGACGTACGTCTGGAACTTTGAAAAATCATAGAAAAAGCACTACCTGATCGTAGGTACTTATCGTAGGAGCGTGCGGTTGGTGTCAAAATTCTCAGGATGGAATCTCATTCATTTAAAAAAAAATAATAATAATAATAAAACAATAAGTAAATAAGTACGCATACCCCATTGTTGATGATTTTTAGCAGTTTTTACCTATTATTAATATTGGGTTTGTGATCCACAAGAACTTAAATTTGAGCAACATTTGATCAAATTTGTTAGCGACCTTTTTTAATATTTAGATAGTTAACTTTTGTTCTTCGAATAGTTAAATTTTGTTGTTCGATTCTGATGTTGTAAGGCAAATATTTGTTAGCTACCTTTTTTAACAAATATTTATTAGCGTCCTTTTTTAATATTTAAATAGTTAACTTTCGTTCTTTTCGATTCAGATGTTGAATATTTTGAGTCTGCCGTTTTCTTTTCAGTAGATAATATTCGTGCATTTTAGCCTGTCTTTCATAAATTTTGTCGGACGCTTGATATTCATTTTACTACTTCGGCCATACACCTGGAAACTGTACCCACTCGAATTTTATTACTCATATGAGAACTTGCTTTCGATGCAATGCTTACTTTCGTTGCGAACTATAATGATGTTATTGTTACGAGCATAAATCACAAGTTTTCCATTGTGTCAAATATTAATGGAATTGATGGATTCAACAGTAACAGCGTCCATCAAAACTTCTACTTTTCATTCTTTTGGATATCTAATTATTTGGATTCTCTAATAATAAAAAACCGCAATCCGTAAACTATAAAAAATAGAAGTTTATGTATCTGTTAGGTACATAATTTATATCTGCCAAGCAGTCATCTATTAGACTTCACCGCAATCGTGATCAAGAAAGTATGAATGGACCATTAGGTCTCTAATAGAACATTGTTCAAACATTGTTACGTTACTGTCATGCAGGTAGGTTAACTATAAGAGCGTTGTTCATGCAGCTACATGACCATGGCGTCATGTGACGTATATTTTATTGTATGAGGAAATGTCTTATTTTATTTTATTTATAATTAATTTAATTTGAAACGCAAAAGGAAATGTCACTTGCTTGATACAAAATAAGGAGATGATTCTGTGCACAAGTAGGAAATTAAGGGACTATTTTGTGGAAGTGTGCCCGTGACGTCATCGCCGTGTCGTCGACGACTACATTTTACCACGCCGTCGCCATTACCAATCCATCTCGTGCCTCATGCAGTTATACCCGCCGCTCTCTCTTGAGAAAATATTAATTCTTTCACTTGTTCGACGACAGGTCGCAGTATCCTGCGTCAAATTGGCATCGCTGGGTCGCTGCGTCTCGCTTTTCTACCAAGACTTCGGCCGAAGCATACAATCCAGATCCAAAAACTCATACGACCTCCTGGACAGCCTATCCGGACTTCCATCCATTCCCAGCAGCATACCTGGAGTTCTGGACAACGACGGAGAGCCTCCACATACAGGTGGGATCGTACAGTTTTAAGCTACTGCCCAACTGTCTACTCGCGTACGCGCTAATTTCGCGTCGCAACGCATTTATTTACGGGCGAATCGGGCGTCGAAAACCTATGGCCGGATCGGTCACCTGCCATTTATTTAGTTTACTATATTTAAAAGGAAAGCTTTCTTTAAGATTTTAGAAGAACAGGATTTCATTTAATTTCTCGTGTATGTGAGCTCAACGATCATTATTTAATTTTGTTAGATTATATTTTGGTGTGCAAAATTGGGTGTCTTAATTTCACCTGGAACCCCTTTGCCCCAACATTTATGGTAGCAGAGCGTGGTTGAGCTTACGTATTTTAATCATTTATCCCAACAATATTTATTCTGTTCAGCACAAATCCTTACCACGACTGTGCAAAAATTGCATATCGAATTAGCTCCGTTGTTATCTCTACTAGTCAACACTAACAAATAGCTGCATGAGCGTCGAGCCCAATTTATCTTGCTTGCCCGATTCATCTGGTAGAATCGCTACACGCTTTCTAATCAGTTCGCTCCCGATCGTTGAAGGTACAAGATGCCTGATCCACCTCCCATAGTTGTCGCCGATAACCCTACTATAATTTCCCTTTCGCGGAAGTTAAATTCTGCTGCTAATTCCGTGAAGGATATACATGATTCAGGATGGAAGGCCAAACAAACGAATGATCCGAATGACATTACCCTGTTTGAATGTAAGTACTCCACGCTTGAACGATATTTTAATAAGTACGAAGACACGTGGGATGCATTGTTAGACGCATTTGTGGCTATAAAAAGGGAAGACGAGTTTCCGTCGGAAGGTTATAGGCAATCTCGTAATAAACTTAGAGCTCATTACTATGAATGCATTAACCTATCAAAACACCTTTTACGAGCACCTACGTCGGTACCTACCGCTCTTGCTACGGGGGGCGGTAGTGGGGGTAATATCACCTTAAGTGATTCACGCACATCCGACAACTTACCCAAAATTAACCTACCTACATTCGAAGGCAGTATACTTGAATGGCCGAAATGGAGAGATACTTATCTAGCGGTCATCCATAATGATGATCACCTTTCGCTTACTCATAAGTTTCACTATTTGTCCACCTCTCTAAAGGGTCTGGCCTCTAACGTTATTAGTCACTTCAAAATAGAAGCCGTCAACTATGAACTGGCATGGACCGCACTCACTGACGCGTTTGATAACAAACGTATGTTAGCGAATGCCTATCTCCATCAAATATTATCGTTTAAACCGATAACTGGCAAACCCACTGGCGAATCCCTGAAATCCTTCATGTCGAAAATCTCTGATAGCATTGCAACATTTAAAATGTTGGAGATCCCAAATGAAGGAGATTTTATCTTGTTCTATTTAGCAGTCAGATGTTTAGACTCGTCTACCAGAGAACAATTTGAAGTAGCCAATAAGCATTTACCTTTCCCAACATTCGATAATTTGAATAAGTTTATCAAAGATCGATGTTTAGCATTACAACTTTCTCAAGGCATATCTATTCCTAAAGTTGAAGAACCTATCCCCGATAAACGGGATAATAAACAAAACAGAACTTCGTCCAAAGCTTTTTTAACCAAAGGTAAAAGGGATCAAACCTCTCACCAAAAGGATTCTAGGATATGTTGTGTCTGCAATTCGGATTTTCATCCATTACGCGAATGTACCGCTTTCAAATCTGCCACTGTCGACCAACGACATGAATTCATTAAAAATTGGAAGGGATGCAAGAATTGTTTGGCTAGTAATCATGCCACGTATCAGTGCGAATCCAAATGGCGGTGCAAAGAATGTTCAGGCAAGCATAATTCGTTATTACATTTCCAAAAACCTGCTCAGGAGTTGGATGGGAATACTCATGCTCTGAATACTGTCCCTAGGGCTATGACTACAATTGCAAATACAACTGTAAATTCAAGTGACCCTAAGGTCATTTTGGGCACTCTTCGGGCAGAGTTTAAAAATATCCAAGGTCAGTTTGTATCATTTCGAGGCATCGTAGATTGTGGCTCAGAACACTCTTTCATCACTTTAAAGTGCGTTAATAAGTTGGGTTTGACATTCGATCCAATGTCTAAAACCATCTCAGGAATAGGAGGGACCATTTTCGATGGAGCCAAAGGCCGAATTCAATGCAATATACGACCTAAAGGCAAATCCTCTTCGATTTTCAATTTCGATGCTATCGTTGTGCGTAATATCACTGGGTACCTACCTAGCACTACTTTACCTGCCGTAAGTGCAAATCGTTTCTCACAATTTGATCTAGCCGATCCCCAATTTTGGAGACCGGGCCCAATAGATTTCCTATTGGGAGCCGATTTATACGCTCACATAATACTGGGCGGCCCCATTACCATAGGGCAGAATATCCCCAAAATGTTTCCATCTTTATTTGGTAATATAATAATGGGTACCATTTCTGAACCTAATTATTCTGATCATGGTATTACTTCTCTTCTAGTGTTCAATTCGTGCGATGATTTGAATGAAAATCTTTCTAAATTTTGGGATCTCGAAGAAGTTCCACCTTGTTCGAATCCATTGCCTGATCCGGAAGACGAATGGTGTGAAAACCTTTTCGAAAAGACTCATCGTCGATTACAATCTGGTCAGTATGTTATTCAACTTCCTTTCAAATCCGATTTGCCCGACCTACACGAATCGGATAATATGGCTCTTAAAAGATTCAGTAATTTAGAATCTAAGTTGAAAAAAGATGACAATCTTTATTCTCAATATCGAGACTTCATGAATGATTATATTCAGTTAGATCATATGAATAAAACTAACTCCTTTTCCAAGTACATTATTCCCCATCATCCTATAACAAAGGAAGATAGGAATCAGATAAAACTACGTGTCGTGTTTGACGCCTCTGCTAAAACACGAATGGGCTCATTAAATGAATTTTTATATTCCGGCCCTAAATTACAAAATGATATTAGGAATATCCTATTGAATTGGAGAACTCATGCCGTAGTAATAGTGGCCGACATTGTTAAAATGTACCGGCAAATAATTGTTGATAAAAAGGATAGGTGTTTTCAACACATTTATTGGAGAGGGGATCCAAAGGACGCTCTTCAAAAATTTGAACTAAAAACCTTAACTTATGGTATGACTTGTTCTCCATGGCTTGCATTGCGTGTACTCAAACAGTTAGTTAAAGATGAAGGTTCTTCCTATCCTACTGCTTCAAATATCATATCACATGATATTTTCATTGATGATGTGGTTTCCGGAGCAAAGACTATAACTGAAGCACTAAAAATTCAGCAAGAGTTAATTGAATTATTAAAAAAGGGGGGATTTGAATTAAAAAAGTGGGCCAGCAACAACAAACAAATATTAGAACAAGTCAGCGATAACCATAATCCGAATGAACCTGTCTCGTTCATTCATGAAACGGAACCTACATTGAAAATATTAGGTTTAATATGGTTTCCAGACGAAGATTGTTTTTCTTATCGTATCAAAATTGAAAAACCTATAGTTTTTACTAAAAGACGAATTTTATCGTTGGTTGCGAGTCTATATGATCCGTTAGGTTTTTTGGCACCAACTACCATATTAATGAAGCATTTTATTCAACGCTTATGGAAGGCGAACGTTGGATGGGATGATCCGATTCCAATTGAAATTCGCGATTCATGGATTGACATAATCCATGAATTACCCCTTCTATCCAGTATTCGAATTCCGCGATTCGTTTGCGATGATAATACTGATTCATACCAATTAGTAGGTTTTGCTGATGCGTCCAGCAAAGCGTATTGTGCTACCATTTATATACGAACTATGAAATCGAATGGAATTTCAGTGTTTTTGCTGACTTCCAAAACACGATTAGCTCCCGTCAAAACAGTATCAATACCACGGCTTGAACTCTGTGCCGTTGTATTGTTAGCTAAACTGTATCATTCACTGAGTTCCTTCATAAATCATTTGGACAAACCCGTTCTTAATCCTATGTTTTTCACAGATTCTTCTGTAGTTTTGGGATGGCTAAATACACTTCCCTGCAACATGAAAGTATTTGTGGCGAATAGAGTCACTGAAGTTAATGATTTAACGGAAGTCGCTTCATGGAAACACGTATCGACAAGACAGAATCCGAGCGATATTGCTTCAAGAGGTATGAGGCCTAGTCAATTACTTCCTAACGATTTATGGTGGAAAGGTCCGGAATGGCTTGAACTACCAGAAAATAACTGGCCAAATTCTAGCTTTGTTCTTTCCAAAGCTCTACCTGAAATGAAAGGCTCAAAGACTGCTTTAGTTAGTTCAACGGGTTCATTCACGATAGATACTGACTGGATCAAACGCTTTTCTTCTTACTTCTCACTTTTAAGAGTAACATCTAGGATTATGAGACTGTTTCATAATCATAAAAACCCTCATTTAAAGATAACTGGGGAACTAAAGCAAAACGACCTTGATGCCAGTCTGATGCTTATTATCAAACAAATTCAGCGACAATACTTTGGGCAGGGTAACAAGCACTGTTACAAGTCTACACTGATAAAATATAGTTCGTTGGATATTTTCATAGATGAAGAGGGTATCCTCAGGGTGGGCGGACGTCTACGTCACTCGCCTTTACTTGCCAGTCAAAAACATCCAATATTATTGCCCAGAAAGTGTCATTTTTCCAAATTGGTCGTTGACATGTACCATTATACCTATATGCATCCTGGCCGATTATTTTTACAAGGTATCATTCAGTTGAAGTACTGGATTCCTGGTTTGAGGACTTTGATTCAAGAACGCATATTTCATTGCATCGTGTGCTACAAATACAAGGCAAAAACTCACGAAGTCAAAATGGGTGACCTTCCATCCTACCGTTTCTTTTACGGTAACGCATTTGTGCACGTAGGCACCGATTTTGCCGGTCCATTCATGCTGAGAGAAAGTTTAAGAAGAAAAGCTCCCCTATCAAAGGGATATTTATGTTTATTTGTATGCTTATCTACCAAGGCACTTCACCTCGAACTGGTTACAAATTTAACCACTGAATGTTTCTTAGCGGCTTTCAACCGTTTTGTATCTCGTAGAGGCTTGCCCACCGCGGTTTATTCCGATAATGGGAAAACCTACGTTGGAGCAGCTAATAAAATGAAAGAGTTTTGGAACTGGTATCGAGAAACGTCCACCGTGGACTCCATTATTAGGCATGCTTCGAAAACAGGTGTTCATTGGCACTTCATGCCAGCGTACTCCCCAAATTTCTCTGGCATGGCCGAAGCAGGAGTAAAATCCGCAAAAACGTTGATTCGCAAAGTAGTAGGTGAGGCTTATTTGTCCTATGAAGAGACATTCACCTTGTTTCATAAAGTAGAGGCTGTATTGAATTCACGCCCAATTGGGCCTTTATCAGCTGACCCTTCTGAAACCAATTATTTGTCACCTGGTCATTTTCTGATCGGTCGACCTTTGATATCCAACCCGGTGCCCTCTGTGTTAGATTTGAAAGAGAATACCCTGAGTAGGTGGCAATTAGTGCAAAAAATGTCTGAACATTTTTGGAGTAAGTGGAGGATTGAATATTTGTCTACCTTACAAAATAGGGTTAAATGGCATGAATATCGTCCTGACCATCCTGAATTGAAAGTGGATGATCTTGTTTTGGTCAAAGATGACCACGTTCCCATCATGCATTGGCCGATGGGCCGTATAGTGGAAATTCATCCGGGTAAAGACAACCATGTTAGGGTGGCTACTATCAAAACGGCATCTTCTATTTTCAAAAGACATGTTCGAAAACTGATACCTCTCCATCCTGCCACAATCCCGTCTTATCAGGAATGATGAAAAATTTATTTTGATTCATAAAATTTTGATGGGCGGTATGTTCATGCAGCTACATGACCATGGCGTCATGTGACGTATATTTTATTGTATGAGGAAATGTCTTATTTTATTTTATTTATAATTAATTTAATTTGAAACGCAAAAGGAAATGTCACTTGCTTGATACAAAATAAGGAGATGATTCTGTGCACAAGTAGGAAATTAAGGGACTATTTTGTGGAAGTGTGCCCGTGACGTCATCGCCGTGTCGTCGACGACTACATTTTACCACGCCGTCGCCATTACCAATCCATCTCGTGCCTCATGCAGTTATACCCGCCGCTCTCTCTTGAGAAAATATTAATTCTTTCACTTGTTCGACGACAGGTCGCAGTATCCTGCGTCAAATTGGCATCGCTGGGTCGCTGCGTCTCGCTTTTCTACCAAGACTTCGGCCGAAGCATACAATCCAGATCCAAAAACTCATACGACCTCCTGGACAGCCTATCCGGACTTCCATCCATTCCCAGCAGCATACCTGGAGTTCTGGACAACGACGGAGAGCCTCCACATACAGGTGGGATCGTACAGTTTTAAGCTACTGCCCAACTGTCTACTCGCGTACGCGCTAATTTCGCGTCGCAACGCATTTATTTACGGGCGAATCGGGCGTCGAAAACCTATGGCCGGATCGGTCACCTGCCATTTATTTAGTTTACTATATTTAAAAGGAAAGCTTTCTTTAAGATTTTAGAAGAACAGGATTTCATTTAATTTCTCGTGTATGTGAGCTCAACGATCATTATTTAATTTTGTTAGATTATATTTTGGTGTGCAAAATTGGGTGTCTTAATTTCACCTGGAACCCCTTTGCCCCAACAAGCGTCTTTCAAAAGCAATGTATCTACTACCATTCAGTCTACCGTGCTATGAACTCATTCCGTCGTTTTTAACCATATTTAAATTATTACATTTTTTGACACTCCCCTCACCAAACTAATCTACATTCGTTAATTTTGCATTGGTACAGTACTTAATTCTTTTTTTTTTAATTCTAAATTCAAAAACTCGATTTTTTTTTGTGCGCAAGAATATTTTTGGCTGTTAACATAGTGTTTTTTGGTCCTGAAAATCCCCATTATCGAGTTATTCAGTTCGTTTGACATTCGAAGGTTTTTGGTAAAAATTTGAATCTGTTCATCATGTAGCCAAGGTCGGATGTCGCCTTGGGTACGAATAAATACATACGTACACATAAATACATACACATATACATATTCAAATCCAGTATATATAGATATTCACATGTAGGTATGTATACATATGAATATTTGTTAAACTCAACGCTAGAATTCGACAAATGCTCTGTACTGGATTTGTTATTCTCTTCAAAGTCATGTAGGTACTGAATATTTTGGACCCAATTGTAATATAGCGTATTTTCTGCGAAAATTCGCCGAAACTTCGCATTCTCATTAAAACGGCAGCCAATGTTGCCTCAATAAATCACTCAGTTCACTCAGTTTTGAGCATTACCAAAAAGTGTTAGGAAGTAACATCGACCTTGAATGGGAAAAATAAACAGATTTTATAATTACACCTACCGAGAACTGAGCTCACGCTATTACCATTTTCATTTTCTTGTTATTCTCCATTTAAAAATAAACTTTTAACTTCGGTGTTCTTCTCACTATTATAAACGAATCGGATCATAAAGAATCGCCCAAGGTCTCGGACACTCAGATATTATTAGATGTTACCAACAATACGTTACGATGTAAAGACAGATGAAAAATCACGATGTTCATTATCTACTTTTATTATTCAAACCTTAACTTCTAGTTATCCTGATCCATTAGTCACTTGACTCGGAATCGATAATAATCTATTAATATTTATGTTTGTATTGTTCACATTATGCCTGTTGAAGTTTTTTTTCATCTCGGTATTGGATAGTTTTGGTACTAACAACGTAGTCAGTTAGTTCACAGTGTCAGCTATAGTACAGTTTCGACTAACCCTCATGAATATCGCCATTCTATTTAGTAATTTTGTTATTTTGGTTTATAATATTTTCAGCAATGAATCTTTGGAGTCGAGCATGAAAAAAATAAATAAAAATAATAATGATGAAATTTGATGGTCTGCGTTTCCAGGTGCTTATGTAGAATCCGAAAGTCGTACAGTCCTAAGCTTCTGGGGAAGCGCGAGGGCAGTGATCTGAGCAGAAATGGTACATATCTATATAGGAAAATAATAAACTGTTGTGTAATAATTTGCAGGGCTTTCCTGGTGATGTATATATAAATTATTGTCATTTTCTATTCAGTGTTGTGAATCGTTGGCCAGAGTTGTTGCCATCGTCAAATTTGATTCTGTTGTTCACTTTAGTAGAGTCGATCGAATTTGTAAATCTGCATTCTCCTAAGTTTGGTGGTTCCTCAATATACCATTCGCCTTGGGCCGTTAAATAGAATCAGACAGTATCTGGGTCATTCTTCGTAAACTGTTCACTTTGACATTATTTTTTTATATTTAAAAAAAAGTCGTGTTTCAGTAGTTTTTTCAATCATAATTGAACTGAGCGAGGCACCATGGAACACTGAAGAAAAATGCCTTCGTAAATATGAGTCTATCTCAAGTTACATGATGATCATGAAAATCATAGGGGTGAGGGAGAGAGAGGATATGAATGAGGGAGAGAAAAATTACTCAAATTTGAACTAGAAGCGTTTAGTTTAATTAATGGAACAGTGGTATCTTCTCGTAGGTCTACGTACCTGTTTGACGTCGTAAGGGTTTCGTTTTCACAATTAGATTTCCCATTGAATGAGATAAATCATTAAAACTCGTTCAAGTTTCACCATTCGTTTTACCTGTGTGTTTCAGTTTTGGTAATTTTTCGATTTCTTGTTGCAGGTGAGTTCAATGGAACAGAGTGGCGCATGAATATTCACTTCATAGTTATTGGTACGTAGCTTAGCTATACATCATAACGGTAGATAGGTGCCTCGAAATGTATCTCACAGAGATTCGATGACGCTCAGTCGACTACAACCGATTTCGTACTGAATTGTTCAGGAACCTAAGCAAGTCCTTGCCCTAACTGTCCTTACTTCCTAGTAATTGTGTGAGCTACGGCCTCCAAAATATCGGATCAGTAGCTTGACTACGACTTTTTGTCAGAAATCCAGCTAAATATTAAGTTTTTAAGAACTTTGAACGAATTTCCATTCTCAAATCTACTCGAATGGTGATTTTCATGACATCAAATTCATTTTTGTTGTAGGCTGAAGCGGGGTAGACCCAGTAGCCACTTGACTTCGAAATTTTGGTCATACTGGATAAATTACATGTTTTTAATAGTGTTAATAATTTTTTTGGTAAATCATGTGTAATTAAATATTTTGGTTTATTATTTTCAATACTGAACCTTTGGAATCGAGCATGAAAAAAAAAGTGTAATCCCCCCTCAAAATTTTGTGGTTTCCGTTTCAAGGTACCTATGTAGAATCCGAAAATGCAATTAAACAATTTCTGTCCGTACGCCGTACTTCGCACTTTTCTTAGTTACAATGAACCAAAATTGACGAAATTCGGCTTATAGGTCCCATTTGGAGTCTATTTGGTCCTCGAAGCTCGGCGTTAATGTCAGTCTAAGGGGTGAAAAATAGGGGTTGGAATCTCCAGGACGCCGTTATCTTGTATTTTTTTAAATTTTTAAATAGTTCTCGAAGTTGGAAGTTTTTTGAGACCACCCGGAGCATTGTACGTCCAGCCGTTCGTTCCCAGTAAGGCCCAGAAGTTTGTACCGAAAGGCTTTTTCAACAGGAGGTTGAATGAAATTGCATACATTCAGCCCAAATATCATCACTAGGGACGCGGCAACAGTCGGGAGTCGGCCCGAGATAATCATTGCTAGGGAGCACCTGATTATATTCACGGAGTATGAAGTAGAGTGGGTTGTTCTGTGGTATTATTTCATTTGAAAAATGATTGCTCTTTTGGAGCGTGTTGATAGGTAGTGAAACTTGAACAAACGTTGAAGTATTGCTGATGGGTAAATTATTACACAACGGTTCATTATACCATCTACGTATAAGGGGCACCTGTACAGGTAAATTATTACACAACGGTTTATTATTAACTTATGGTTCGAGAATAACTACAAAATAATTAATGATTGAACTATTGAATCCCGCGCATTTGCAGGAAACTTTATTTCCGGGGCCGACTCCAGTACTCGATTTTTAGGGCTTTCCTGGGGGGAGCTCGAGGGTATTGACCACAGAAAACAGTGATCTACCCACAAGGGGAATCTTTAAAGGTAGAAATAAACCTTTGTGTAAGAATTTGCAGCATTTTAATATTAATTAAAGCATTAATTAAATGTCTTTAACTTTGTTTTAATTATGAGTCGTGGTTGCTTTTGTAGCATCGTCCTCACATTCGCTCCATGTATGTACGTGTCGAATAAAACGAATACTAGACCCGTGTTCACTCACCTATAAAAATCACGCCAGCCAGAAATAGACTATAACATGCTATATACTAATAGTACGGCCGCGCTACACAGTTTTCCACGGAACAATAACAAAATCATATGTCCTGCGTCGGGTTTTAATTATTAAAATGATATCTTTCCGCGGCACTACCTTGAGAAAAAGTTTTCTCGCTAATTACACACGTCAATCGCTCGTCTATAACGTGATATTAAAAACTGCTTCATAAAAACACGCTGTGCTCCCATCGTGGAGTCGGTGGGGTTTCACACATTGGGGTCCTTTGTCGTTATAAAAAAATTATTCGACACGAACACGTACCTAGCTAATTTTCCCGAGACTCCTAATAGTTGTCAATCACGCTGGAATATTCGGTTGCTGCTCATGGATTATTGTATTTCCTGAATTTCCAAGGGCATTTTCTGTCAGACCTTCGTGAACGTCTTGGAAAAATGATACGCTTTTTCCGAGTTGTTTCCTTTTTTTTTCAACTAGTAATTACACCGCGAGTGGGGGGATCGAGTTCCGTTATTAGCGTTGGCTTTCCTCATGCGTGTCATAATTAATAAAATGTAATTATGAAGATGACAATGCTTTAGTTCTAATAGGCAGTTATTTTTCAAAAGGACCGAAACGGAAGTCGAGTTTTAGTGGAAACTTTTTTCACAGTTTTCCTTGTCATGGGACGAAACTCCTAAAGAAGCAGTTTACTGACAGCGATGTGAATGTAGTTTTTTCCAGAAAAATTGAATACTTGGGTCCTTCAAAAACGCGTTTTTCCAAAATACTTGGGTGATTGAAAAACGAGTTTTTCCAGAAAAATGGAATAGTTGGTTCCTTCAAAAACGTAATAGGTACATGAAATTAAACGCCTCTGCAGTGTAAGTGTGAGTCTATTTTCCGGATCACCCTACACGAAATCACAAATTGTTGGTTTTTCTAGCATCAACAGCTCTCAACACTTAATCGTAGCTCGTCACATTTCCAGCTATTCAGTCTGTAGTTGCCACAATATTTATTCATGACAAAATACAACAGTAGGGTCAGAGCATCTCGTAGTCGTGATGTATTATAGGTACATGTGATACATCTAGTTTATGTAGTGTGGGTCCATGCTGCAAAAATGGTCAAAATCTAGAGCCTGAATCCCCTAAAACCCGTTTTAGGGCCTTCTAAATCCAACCTTCTTAGTTTGGAGTTATCTAAAAACTTTTCAACAACAATTCTTGTATTAGCAAAATTCGGGCCCATTGCAGTAGCTTATTAAATTTCTTTGCTTTTTCTTCTTCGTTTCGTGCTATCAGAAGTTCGTTGAAACAGTCACTTTCTCCTAGATGTAGTTAGTAAACACGTCAGTACGAATTTAATGGAATTTTTGGAAGTACTTACCCACTTTAAGTAAAAATGTCTTATCAAGTTGTCCGTCAAGTTTTACCCAAATCTTAACGATGAATCACAATAAATCAGTCAATGGCGAAGACGTGTAACAGGTAAGTAAATGCGAGTCAACTGAAATACATTAGGGGTAAATATAATATTGCGATGAGAATCTCATGTTGACCGAGTGTTGTTGTCGTCATGAAGTTAGGAAAATCCAGTTTTGTCTCACCTTTCGATCAGCTCTTAAATTCAGGTGTTGATGTTTCATTGCGATTTTACCAGTTTCATATCGAAAACTGGTCTAATTCACGATGCCCGGATCCGGAACGACCTCCAGAAACCTTTTACAGGTCCGTCGCACCAGCAGCTTGTAAGTTCCTACATTTGATTTGAAATCCGGACTTTTATTCGCCCAGTATCGAACGTTTTGACATAACGATCTCATGGCCCAGCGCCGCAGGAACAAGTTACCGTCAGTGACAACGGAGTTCGTGAGAAGTTGGAAAACACAAATCACCACAAGGATTTGCATAGGGCAATTTATAGTCCAACCTTCTGACCTCCCGAGCTAGGGAATCGGGAGCGTAAAATCTTCGTCTCGACAAAGTTTAGGGTTTAAAACTATGATTTACGATTCATCTTTCTTTTACGCATTGTAACACTGTAAAGTATTGCGAGCAAATAACGAATAACAGTCCACTGTCACGTTAAATTTTTTGATCGCTCTGCTGAGCCAATAAATAATGTCGCATAGGGGTACAAAATCTATAATTGCGATCATTATTCACGTCTTGAAACCAATCTCTCAGTCCTAATGTTCAAGCAACATCAAACCTACTTTAACAGCCTAGTTTTTATATGCGAGTTTTAAATTAGAAAGTTACGCAATGTTCCTAAGTTTTTAGCTCCTTTTGGACATAATTTGCAGGGTATGTATCTAGTGGTTAAGTTACAACGTACATAAGTGAGTTTTACACCCACAGAGACCTTGTCGTTTGTTCAATTAAGGCAGCTGAACGAGGGAACCTTCTTTGTGAAATTTCCAAACCTTATCTTTGTGTTCTGAAGTTCTGCATGGATATAGGTGCCTACCTGTACAGGGTGTCCCAGTTCCTTCTGGAGAAACTCAGGTAATCGATTCTACTCTTCATTTGGAAAAAAAATGCTCAGTAGAAATTTTTCCAGAATTTCTTCGTTTTTCCAGCTTTTCATTACCTTAACACATAAAAACGCTAATAAATACGAAAATATTGAGACTACAACAAATCCAGTTACACCGTTTGAAGGAACGTCAAATTTCCTGTAAGATTCTTCCGTTTTTAATGGTCAGAGTTACTTAAAATGTTGGCCAATATCAGTTAGAACAATTGAAAATTTCAAAATTTAAAATTGTGAAAAAGATTTTACGTTCTGCTGAGGTTACAAAAAAATACCTACAACATTTCAAATTTCACAGAAACTTCTTCATCCAATAGGCTTTACATTGATATACCCCAGATTCACCTCTGCTCATGTTTTCAAACGTTAATAAGCATTTTTTAACTCTTACTACAACGTTATTTTTAAATCTAAGAATATCAATGTGAAGCCTATTAGATGAAGAAGTTTTTGTGAAAAATGACAAGTTATAGGTATTTTTTTGTAATCAGTAGAACATACAGTCTTTTTCACAATTTTAAATTTTGCAATTTCCAAATGTTCGAATTGATATTGGCCAACATATATTCATTAACTCTGACCATTGAAAACAGAAGAATCTTATAGGTAATTTAACGTTCTTTCAAACAGTGTAATTGGATTTGTTGTACCTAGTCTCAATATTTTCGAATTTAGTAGCGTTTTATGTGGGAAGGTAATGAAAAGTTGGAAAACACAAATTTTCGGATATCTTTAAAACGAAGAACTTCTCGAAAAATTTCTACTGAGAATTTTTTGTTCCAAATGAAGAGTGGAATCAATTCCCTGGGTTTCTCCAGAAGGAACCGGGTTACCCGGTATATAGATGAATAATAAATGTATTATAAAAGTACCTATAATGAAAATAAAACACGAAATATTAAGTTTTGAAAGTGTAAAATTATATGTGATGTAAGGTGGGGGGGACCTTCTTTGACGCTAAGTATCTTCCTTCCATTTCCTATTCCTTGAAGTGTTATCACGGTTTCCAATTTTCGAAAATGTTTTCAAACTTGAGTTTCTAAATTATAAATCCATAAATAAATATCTTTCTAGCGAACTTCATGCAAGATTCGCATTCTTGTTTCATGTCACTCGTAACTTCCAAAGTGAAATATGCGTGCGGGGCAGCCACTCTAGGACGTCGTTTTAAATTCTTTAAAATCCTGGGACTTCATTTCAATGTATCACACCAGCCGATTATTATTATTAACATTCTTACTAAGAAGTCCTCCTGAATTCTTGCGGCCACATGACTTAACTTTTTTAATATCGAAGTATCGATTATAAATCGCTCAAATACCGTCCACCCTTTTACAACGTTAACAACGGTTTTTTCTAATAATTTTCAAGGCCCTGCGAGGGGTAAAAAGAATTGTCCTCGTCTTTGACCTCCCTTTGAAACCATCTTTAGTTTGAACCAAACTCTCTAATAATATTGTGGCATAATAAAAGAGAAAATTATTTAATTTCTGGTTCCTTCCGAAAAAAGAAAGGTTGAAAAGTTGATTTTAAGCTTCATTTCATTCTTCCACTTCATGTCATGATGTGGAGGGGGGGGGGGGGAGTAAAAGGTTGAAAAAATATCGAAATCTACCTACCGTGAACGCTTTATTTTGCTCGGTATTAGTCTTGTTGCACTACTTGCCATACCACAGCAAAAGTACTTCTGGCTTTATTATAATTATGAATCGTTATGTATCTGAATTTGAACTGCCCTAACTATATTTCACAAGGTTCGTTCAAATAGGGCCACCCTGTATATTATCCCTTAGTGTTCCCGGTAGTATAAATATTTAAGAAATTCGTTAAGGACGCCATGGAAAACAGATCGTTGTCAGTATGTGCATAATAAGTCACGTTTCATTAAGTAATGCATAAATGCATAGGTTCGTACCTACATATGTTATATATCATAATGTTTTCTCACAAAAATTGAAATTGTATCGACGCAAAATATTCTGTACCTCCCGTGTTTGTTATCCTACTGTAAGCGATAAACAAGCGAAGAACAGTTGTCATGTTTGAGTTTGAACAGAAAATTTTGACTTTTATGACAGCAACACTGTCCTCGTCCGTTATAGACAAGTCAAAATCATCAAAATACGTAGAAATGTCAGTCTTCATGCCGCGAATTTATAATTTTGTACGTTGAGTCAGGTTTCGCTTTGTATATACGTGAAGCTTTATCGGTATGTCGTTTAATATCGCGGAAAAACGTGTTGTGGGAAACACTAGAAATCTCGCTCTGAGGGTGAGTTTCCTCATCTTGAAATAGGAAGATCCGTGAGATCATGAGTGGGCCTGTTCCAAAATCTTGGGCATAGAGTTTCTCGAGAGAATTTTTGCAGGTGCGCAGACGAAACTTACAGACAGATTTCGGATAATGAAAGGTTTGACCAACCCTTACCTACTTATCCTCAATATTTCAGCTCAGCATGCAGAAGATCCGAAGGAAGACTGGAGCGTTTTTCCTTTCACGCAAATATTTAATGATCACGATGTTATAGTTTTTAGTACCACGGCATAATTACTATCCCTTAAAGTTATCCTGATAATGACAAGTAGCTGAAAACGCTGCAAAGTCCTTGTCACATGGGTTTATTATTCTACTGGACATACGTACAGAAATTTTGACTGTTCATTTATTGTTTCTTTCATGTGCAATTATTGAAATGGCTATTTTTCCACCAATTCCACCAATTTTGGCCCCCAAAAACACGAAATAGGCTCGGCTTTTTTTAAACAGATTATTTTTGATCATTGATGGTACCATTTAATTGTCTTGATTCACCTGTTGATGCTACTTCTAGTGTTATTATACAAATGTTGTATGGTGATTTCAGACAATTTCCCAGGTTGTTGACTAATAAAAAATGAATTTCGGGAGCTTAACCTTCGTTACAACCTCAATTCTTCACACTTCGGCCAAAATCAACCTAATATTCGGTCTTCTCACCCTAAACAACATGGAAAACGATATCTCACAAGCTCATGTTCACTAAAACATCAAAAATCCCTCGAAAACCCCTATTTTTACACCTATTTTTCTCCCATAGCGCTCCTGGGTGTATGCCGATCGGGCTGCCGGATTTCGGAGCACAACTAGGACCCAAATATGTTCCCAAATGGGGACCCAAACTGTGTGCGGAAGAAAGACGATTTTAGACCAAAATTGAACGTAAATTTAAGGCTGAAACTTCGTTAGAACCTCAATTTCCCACTCTTTGGTCAATATCAACTTCATATTCGGTCTTCTCGTCCCTAAAACATGGAAAACGATACCTCAAAAGCTCATGTTACTAAAAGACAAAAAGTACATATTTTTATAGCCATTTTTCACTCATAACACCCCTGGGTATATTCCGATGGGGCTGCAAAGTTTCAGGACACAATTAGCGCCCAAATGGAGCGTGTGGGCGAAAGAACGAATTTTTTCGAATCTACGCACATTAAAACGCAAAAGAAAAAATTTTGAGGGGGTGTTATAAAAATGTTTTGCTGATCGATTACATAGGTGTATTATTCACAGAATAATAAACCAAAAGCACTCCACTGGTATTTAATCTTAGATAATAATATCGCGACAAAATGTGTCAAGGGTAAGAATAACTCAAGAAATCTCGCTCCGAGGGTGATTTTCCTCGCCTTCAAAGTGCCATTTGTGTTTTCATCGGAGCGTTCAACCCTCCCAAGGAAACCCCGAAAAGAACTCCATTTTCTAAGCATGAAAAGACCAAAACCGGATGAAAGAGAGGCCTACGAACAGTTAGAGAAGGGGGAAAAAACCTCCCGGAAATGTTTTTATAAATGTCTCTGCGGGTACTAAAAAATGTAGCAATTTGAAATTATGAATGCCGGAGTCGTTTGGGGTTTGGTGAAAATGGTCGGAGGGTTGTTTTGTTGAATAAGGGCTCCGGCAAAGTGTAATTACTCGGTCGGGTCAGTTACGACTTATGGTTTTTGTTAATGATCCCCTTGATGAAGAATTCTCACTAATATAACATTCTTTTAAAATACTTTGCCTCCCTCCGTCCCTCGCTCGGTATAAACAGAGAGCGGGTGCATGAAACGGATTGCGCGTTTGTTTTGAAATGAAATTAGTGGGCTCTGGGAAGTTCTGCGGGGAAATTGTGGTCGAGATGGAAATTAATTCAAAGAAAATACTTGGGTCGTGCCCATCCACCCTGACCCGTTCCTAAGATTAAATAAATACAGTTTGTTGGCTGAGAGTAATGTGAACGGGAGAAAATATATAACAGGAGATTTGAGCCGCTAAAATGGGCAAACGCCGTAAATAATTTTCATATTTATTTACTTCATAATGCTGAGGGGTCTGACTGAAGTATATTTGTTAGCACTTGATTCTTCTGCGTATTTTATATCTGCCTTGGGATATAATTACAATGATATTTCTACCTTCACATCTGTTTGGATCCGTGGGTGCAGGGGTATGAAATACACGAAATGACGCACCCAAGAATATAAATTCGATTTATTGAATCATATTTCGGAGGTGATTTGAAGAATGTTGCAGTATTTCCTCGTGGTTGGGTTATTTTTTAGCGTATTTTCGAGCGAAACTAGCTGTCGCAGTTGGTCAAATGTTTTCAGTACACGAATTTCTGGAACATTTTCGATTCTATTCCATTTCAGAGCATTTTGTATCCTACGAGTTAAAAATCCGAAAGGATGAGATTGAATATGGGCTAGTTTCAATAACAGAAAGTCAGTTTGATGTGAGTATTTGCAGGTCGACAATTATTGCTGAAAATCTGTGGGGGGGGGGGGGGGATAGCTGGCTATGAATCAACAAAAATTGAAATAAAATCACCAAAAGTATCATTAAATGCTCGAGTGTAAACTACTATTGTTATAGGTATTCGATATTATGTTTCCTCAAGAATGTGTCGGGTTAGATATTGTGAACTTGTCTAAAACAGCTTTTAAAAAAATCGGCGCCTTTGAAAATTCGCTCATGTGGTCATGCTGCACGACTGAAACTTTATTAAATCAAGGTCTTTCGGCTACCCTCCCTTCCAACCGCTACGTATGTTCTCTTTGCTTAGATTAGATATTAATATTAGACTTCTTCTCTATATTCTCTATTCTCTTTTCTTTATTAGATGTTCTCTATTATTTCTGTAGTTTCAGCGCTTTTTTTGCCGTATTTCACCCTTAGGTGCCCTGTTTTGGCTGATGTTCGTCACGTTGACGTTACAAGTGATTTTTTTTTTTTTTAATCCTGAGTTATAACAACTAAATCCTAGAAAATGGTTAGCTAACCGTCCAGCTGCACGAAGACGCACATTCTTCACATCTTCTCGGAAATACCAATCGAAAACTGTGGTTAAAAAAAAAAAAAAAAGTGCGTGGTCCCTACCCCAAAAATAGCAATCTGGACTGGAACTATTTAGGCGTTCCAAAACTCACAATGAGAAACAGTGCAAAATTGAAAGGAAATGCATTTTAATCAGCAAGAATTTTTGTTTACTTCTTGTGTTAAGCTTGGCAGTGGAAGTTGTGATAATTGCTGTTTTGTTTGTCTTATCATGGAACATACCGGAGTTGTAAATAAAGTTCGTGTACAGGGGCTAATGACTCATTATAGTTTAACAGACTACCCCAATTGCAAATCGCTGTTTTTTCTCTTTTTTTTCTTAAACGAAAAGTTTTGAGCTTGTGAAATCGATAAGGTCATCAATAATATAATAGGAAGGAAAACTTTTGTTACAATTAATTTTTTGAAAAGGCGTACAAGGAAGGATGAGGGGGCGAGGAGCAATAAATATCGAAGTGGATACTTGGAGAGTTCAACTCTGGACGGTAGAAAATGAATAATCGATGGCGCAAGGAAGGGCATTAATGAATTCATCAGAATGAATTTACAATGGGCCGTGAGAATGGTGGGATGGGAAAGTTCATATTTCCGAAGAGGAAAAGATGAGGAAGAGATGGCTTGAACTGATAGAGGATTTTCCTGAAACTGCAGTTTTCCCGGTATCTACGTAGCCATTTACCGAAGGGTTCCAGGTAGTACTCGTTGACAGTGATGAATAAAACCCACGTAAGGAAGGAAACCAATATTTTTTCAAGGAGGGGAACATACGAAAGAGAAGGTTTGCATTAATGACAGTTTTTTCATAAACAGAGGTAGGTCGACTTCTAGGCACTCAAATTTTACCGTAATGTAAAAATCATGAGGAAGGTAACCCATCACGTTATCGAGGTATGCGTAAATTTTTGGATAATTTTCGAAAAACTGGTAGATACTCGTACATTTATCGAGGGTGTTAGGTAGGAAGTACTCTTCACTCTGTCACATGCTTAAAATACGAAATGATGGTGGTAATAAGCCAAAATTTGAATCGTAGTTGTGGGTTGGGCCTCAGTTAGTCCCATATTTCATCACAGTCTGATTGAAAGTTTCGGGTGAACACTAAATCATACGGTAGAATGGTCGAAATGAGCTAAAATTGCTGTGGGGTGATTCTACGGTAGATTCCAACGAGAATCGGATTTTAATTTTGTCCTGCGCACACGTAACTCTTTCCTTTTGGGTGACCCCGGTTTAAGTCAACCGTTTGTGAGGAAATCCGTGGTTGTTCCGGTGTTTCCATTAGAGTTCAACAAAGATCGGACTTTAAGCCTGGTCTGGGCATGCGCCATTGTGGTATGCTAATTATGTATATAATCTGTAATGTTAACGAGGAAGCCACACCTTGGAGATTGATTGAAATCTACTAGGAAATTGCTGGTCTTTGAATTTGTCGTCTCATATACTGAATTTTTGGGCCAGTGTAATTAGCTAGTTTGGAACATTCGTTAGGGATTTCTTTTAAGGCTCCACAGATCAAATTTCAACTTTTTTTAAATTTTTTTTCGCGGTGCGAATATATTTTTGAAATCAATATAATTGCGGTGCGAATATATTTTTGAAATCAATATAATCGCCGTGCGAAGGACATTTTTGAATAATTCATGGAACTATTTGAAACGGGACTCAAAACACCGGGGTGGGTTCTGTTGAGGTCTAATACCCGGCATTACGAGGCGCTCTGGGACAAAGCGATAGAATTATCAAAGGTTGATCACAACTGAGCCGGCGTCGAAAGGGAAATAATAACCTCGCGTGATGGTGATACAGTTGGATGAGGGTCTCCAACATTTTATGTTAAGAGAGCGCATGGTGTAGCGTACATCACATCGCTGTACGAAAAACATCTGTACAGATTCATTCTACTTATAGAGAGCTGTCTGGACGATTTGGAATTAACACGATCCCGTTTGGAGCGAGCGTTGGTAGGGGGTAAAAAGGGTACGTACAGGAGCAAAAAAAAACGGTAATTAGTAGTACCTATATCATGGAAACAAGAAAAATTCAATTAAACTCCAGTCAACTTTTATTAGTTAGGTACATATTCACGGTGACCACTGGTGGAACTCTGTGGAAACACGTTCAAAATCCAACTGTCTAGCAGAAAAACAAGGCGAGTTAGTTAAACAGACGGAAACTGGCATAGATAGGTTTTGTGTACACATCTTCTTATTTATTGTTAAAATGCCATGTGAAAGGCTTTTTCTCCTATTGATAGCATAATTATAGATTCTTCTGAAAAACGCTGCAATGTCCCTGTGATACAGGTTTATTATTCTATTGGACATACTTACAGAAATGTTGGCTGTTCATTCATTGTTACTTTCAGGCGCAATAATGGAAATAGCTATTTTTGATGGTTTCCACCAATTTTGTCACCCTAAAACACTAATTAGACTCCTTTTTTGCAAATTATCTTTGATCATTGATAATGCCATTTAATTGTCTTGATTTATCGGTTGATACTACTTCTAGTGTTATTATACAAATTTATGGTGATTTCAGACAATTTTCCATGTTTTTGACTCATAAAAAAAGAATTTTGGGAGCTGAACCTTCGTTACAACCTCAGTTCTTCACTCTTTGATCAAAATCGACTTCACATGCGGTCTCCTCGCCCTAAAAAAAAACATGGAAAACGATACATCACAAGCTGATTTTTACTAAAACCTCAAAAATCTCTTGAAAAACAATGTATTTACACCCATTTTTCCACCATAACACCCCTGGGTGTATTCCGATCGGGCTGCCGAGCTTCGGAGCATAACTAGGAACCAAATGTGTTCCCAAATGGGGATCCGAAATGTGTTCGGAAGAACGACGATTTTAGCCCAAAATTTAATGTAAATTTAAGGCTGAAACTTCTTTAGAACTCCAATTTTTCGTTGGCTGGTCAAAATCGACTTCATATTCGGTCTCCTCGCCATAAAAAACATGGAAAACCACACCTCACAAGCTCATGTTACTATAATATCAAAAAACTCTTCTTTTACTCCTATTTTTCACCCATAACACCCTTGGGTATATTCCGATCGGACTGCAAAGTTTCGGGACACAACTGGGGCCCAAATGGAGCCTGTGTGCGAAAGAACGAATTTCGTAGAATAAAAATAAAGTGGATATCGATGGTTCGGCATACAGCTGACGGACCAATGTCCGCACCTTGAAACGTAAAAGAACAAATTTCGGAAGACCTGTCAACAGGCTTCCAAAGTTTTGCATACAGTGCATCACGAATCTGGCAAGTCAGTGAAAACAAAGCAAGAACGAGGTTTGTCTAAATAATATAGTCTAGAGACTGTTTTATTTTGAGAGGTTAATTTGAATCGTGATGGGAGTGGATTCAGAGCCGAATAATTCATTCAACGAGAAACGTTTGATGAATTAAATTAATGAATTGAAATACCTAAAATACAAGTGTCATTCGGGTTCGGCTGACGTGAAAATACTGATAAAGGATTGATTAACACGAAAGACCTCCAGCGCAGCACAACCGATACGGAGTGTGAGTGCCGTCCTAAACGTTGGGAACTGAAACGTATCCGGGACGTTATTTAACCCATCAAGTCCGACAGAGTGTAATTTATAACAATAATGTCAACCCAGATGAATCAACGTAATTCCGAATGACTGGTACGGGGTACAGGGAGGGCGCGGTGTAGCCGAAAGCGCAGGGAGCTACAAATATTCAACATTCCGCGGAAGCCTGAATAAATTATGATGGAAACACGTGTTCATTCTCCGGTGTTGACATCCATAGACTAACAAGAGAAAATAATGTTTCGTGATTGTGACATTTGAATATCGGAATAAACCTTAATTCAGTTCCCCCGGGGGAAGCATGCTAATTTTCATTGATTGAAAACAACTAAGTTGAGGGAATTCGATGCGATGCCGTTCGGAAGTATTGAATGGATCGCTAAAATATTCGGAATATTCCATATGCCTACTTTAATGCACCCACTCGCAGTCATTTCAATTTCGCTTCAAGAACACAAATGTTTTATAAAATGAAAAATTTCAGTGGAGTAAAGACGTCTTCTACGAGTTTAATAAAACTAACTTTCTCTCTTTATGATAAGGACCACTGCAGAATCAGAGCAGCATACCCTTTAGAAAAATGTTTTAGTTGGTTTGTCCGCATGAGTTGTTGGACATCATTTTACTTCCATGTTCCTATGATACCGTCAAAAGTAGGTGTTCAAGAAAAACCATGGAATCTTGTTAAGAAATGCTCAAAACGTTTCTGTACGGTTTTCCGCTTGATGTCGCTCCGCACAGATGTATTTACGTATGTGTGTTGAAATTTCAAATGTTCATAACTTTCTCAAAATAAAACTTTTTTTCTCTCGGAATTTCTGGGTTTCGTTCAGCTCGTTGAACTCTTCAATAGGGGAGTTATGGCGGGTTTAGCTAATTTCTCGATTTTCAACGATGACTGCCGTAAAAATGGACCAAAATTTGTGTTGTTAGTACCAAAATGTCCCTTAGGGTTTCTAGATCATGCCTGCTGATTTTGAGCTCGATCGCATTTGATTTGGCTAATTGACAGCAAACATCTGTCAGTGGGTCCAACATTTTCTAGGATCACCTTGGAATCAGGATTACCTCTCAAGATGAATACAATTTTCCGTTATCCATCTAAACCTGATGTATGCCTGCCCTAGGAATGCTCATTTTGTTGCATTGCTTCTGGGGGTACTAACTATACGCAATTCGATCCCACACTACGTACGTCATCAAGTTTTGTTCGCCTCATCAAGAATTCATCAACTTCCATCATTCCCAGTCAAACTCCCCCAGCTTTCGGTTTTCTTCTGGCATAAGACGGTGAGGGCCTTTACCCCAAATCCCATTTAGGGAAGAATAATCCCTTTCCAGAAGATTCCTTCCCCTGCCACCCCCCCCCCCCCCCCCAGCCTTGTTTCCCCGTTTCTGCCTGGCACCAGAGAATTGCATATCTCCGTCTCCCTCATTCTCAGAGTAATAAGCAGGTAAATTGTTCGCGCATAGCTCGAGCTTAATGACCATTCTAATGAAGAATAGCACTTCATATCTCCACCCTCCCCCTCCTCGTCCACCAACCTTATCACCTCCCTTATCTCGGGTATCAAATTTCGCTTTCCCTAAAGTTTGTCGCAAAATATAATTAGGTATTTCCCATCTCACCTTAACTAGGCTATTAGATCCAATGTTTTATTTATTAGTGCCCTTAAGTGCTCTCTGGGTTCGAGATTTTCCCTGAGGAAACGACTATTCCTCAACTTGAAACACCATTGACTGAATTTTGGTATTGAACTCCTATGCGATTTCACCATCCAATCCAGTTCAACATCACTTGGATCGTTACATATTTTTTTAACGACTTACATCACATCAGTCCTACGTATCAGAGACCACCACCCGGTTTTATCGGAGTGTTTTATTGTTGTTTTGGTTACAGTTGGTTACATGCTCTTGATAATGGCCTCCTAGCTGAAAAACGTTACGTACATTACGAAATAGCGTAATCGCCTCCTAACGAACGAAACAACCTGCGATGCTAAAATTTTACTTAAAGCTACTTTCGAACAACTTGGTTATAAAAAAACCAGTCATGCAGCATGACTTAATGAGCGAATTTTCAAAGAAATATTCGAATTAATGGCTATGGTTTTGAATAAAGGAAAACTTCGGTCTAAAATTTGGTTTTCTATGTATATTCTCTTCGTATTTATTTTAATTTGTACGTTTTGTCCATCCTGATTCTACCGTTTGTTATGAGTAGATTCCTTGTTCCTTCTGAATGGCCTTTCCTCTTGACTACGATTTCAGGCCTGGTATCTAAAACCAGTTCAAGATTTGCTCTACTAGGTAGGTAGATCCTTCCTTCTTCATTGATATTATTTTTATCATGTTAAGTACCTACCTACCTTTGAATATCAAATATTCGTATGATACTGATAATAAATTGATAAGATACCTACCTAACCTTCTTCCTCCTACTGTTAGTACCTAAATTGAATAATTTGAAATAGATTTTTTCTTTCGTCTTCCTTCTAGTAATACGTGGGCCGGTACTTGTCTATCTATGAAGGTATCATAACAATTATATGTCAAATGGGAAATTCAAGGAGTTGTACTAATCGTTTGCCTCCCCCTTTTTTGCTTCGAACTCTCGTCTTCAATTAATACTTCTCAAATTTTTCAATCTGACCACTCTAAGGGGGTGGGGGGGGGGGGTAAGAGTTTAAAGATTATCCTAGTTTTGGGTAATTTTTGCGCACTTTAAATGCTCTAATTTAAGAACGGATTTAGATATCTAAAATCCGATTTCACCATCGTGTTCAGCGTGCAAAAACCTTTAAAATGAGGGGTCACTTGTTAGAAAATAACATTTTGGGGATTTTTGGGTAATTTTTGCGCACTTTAAATGCTCTAATTTGAGAACGGATCAAGATATCTAAAATCCGATTCCACCATCGTGTTCAGCGTGCAAAAACCTTTAAAATGAGGGGTCACTTGTTGGAAAATAACATTTTGGGGATTTTTGGGTAATTTTTGCGCACTTTAAATGCGCCAAAACCCTCCTTAGAGTAGGCCAATTTCGCCCATCTTCGAACTTAGCCTTTCGATTGCCAAGATAGATTTTTTGTGCAAATTTGAGCTGTTTATCTCAATTCTATCGAGAGTTATCGTCTGGAGTGACACATATATATATAAATATATATATACATATAAAAAAGTGTTAAATTTCAGGAATCGTTTTAGAATGGTCTGAAACGGATTTCTATGAAGAAAATTTCCAAAAATTTATATTATTTAAATTTCGAAGCCATTGCAATAGCTTCATTTTCTTTGAAAATTCGCTAAAAGGTGTCACCACGATCAGAAATGAGTTAGCACCGATGGTATATGTAATATACTTTCTCCCCTATTCAACCTACATTGCTGTGGCTTGAGACAAGGCCTATATGTTTTGTTACGACTGGGTTTATGCTGTTCGCAGCTTCCATGCTGCTATATTCCTTGCAAAAATAATTGGTTTGGCTTTTGTATACCTGTCATATTATGACAATGCCATGCCATTACCAATTTGTTTTGTTTCAACAATTTTTCGAACTACTTTTGCAAAATAAAACGTAACAAATTCGTGGTACATCCGAGATGGAAAAGTTGCTGCAGCTCGTTTGTCAAGTAAAAATTGGCTCAAATCTGTAAATCTGGGGCCAGGATCTTCGAACCTCGGTGTAATAAAACCCGGCGATTCTTTCTCCCCGACATTACGAACAATATTGCACAAGTTTTAGGTGATGCGTCAAAGCGTTGGGAACGAAAACCGATAAAATCGGATCAAAACCATAAATAGACTTGCAAAATACGTTTGGGGATATTGCCGAGGAGGCGGCCGCTCGGGGGTGGGAAATACAGGGAAGAAGTATATGGTGCTACATAATTGAATTTGAGGGCATAAATATAGTCCATACCCAACAATAGGGGGCCGTAACAGTGTACATGTCTACAATAATAGTCTTTTATTGCTCGTCTGCTGCCAAAATGGGCGAGGAAGGGGGTGATAACTCCTGCTTCGCTTGGAAGGGGGGTTGCAATAGGCCGTTCTGGGATTATAACGAAAACAAAGTACGGCGATTTTCTGAAACAATGTTTCAGATTGTTTTCCGTATATATTTGTATTGTTTGTTCGTCGTACAAGTACGCCATTGGAAGGGATATGAGAAAATGGCTTACTAAGCGGGTGGGGGGGGGGGGGGGGGGGTAGTACGCCAAAAACGTGTTTTAAGCGGGAATTAGTGATAAAATGAAACACAGCATCTTCGCATGATTGCACAAGCCAAATTTTCAACATAATAAAGTCAAAAGTTCAAAAATATAATAGTCAGGTAAATTATTTCGTTATCTTTGTCAAAAAATTTCAATCAAAATTAGATAGCTCATCTAACCATAATTCAAGGATATACAAACTACTTAATTTCCATATTTATGTCGTCGGATTCAAGGGAGTAATAATATTGCGAGGAATGAGGAATATAAATTATATTCATAAAATGTCGCTAGAAAGCTGTGGAGTCGAGGTCTCGACCAAACGTATCAGCTTTGTTGTCCGTTGTTATGTGCACTCTTTCGGCTCCAGGTTCAACCAATTATCACAAAGCCGTTGACCTGCAGCGCACTCCGGATCTCATGCACATTGCGCAGGCGTATAAATTACCATAGATTCACTTTCGGTTTATTATTCCTTGAATAATACCCCGATGTATTTTCTTAGTACTGTAGTGGGTTATTATTCTCTGAATAATTACCTGTACCTATGTATTTGTGGTTCGGAAATTTTTATTTTGAACGCCCCCTCAAAAAGTTTTTCTTTTACGTTTCAAGGAGTATAGATTCCAAAAATGCTATGTCCGTCCGTCGTCCGCCGTGTCATCGATATCTACCTCAACTTTCGGTCTAAAAAAAAACGAAAAACGTTCTTCCGCACATAGACTCCATTTTGGCCCTAGTTGTGTCCCCTATCTCGGCGGCCCGATCGGAAAACACCCAGGGGTGTTATGGGTGAAAAATGTGTGCAAAATTAGATATTTTTGTGGTTTTAGTGACCTTGGGCTTGTGAGGTATCGTTTTCCTTGTTTTTGAACAAGGTTTTTTCAAAACGACCTGGATTTGAACACCCAGGTCGTCACGGTTCGTCAAACTTTTCGAAGTGCGCATGCGCAACACGCGCTTTCGTTGCGTTCGTTTCGGCGTGTGGGTGCTGCAAAAACTCCCTAATATTGAACTTGAATGACGATTTTGACGTTTTGAAACGTTGTACCAATAAGGGCTATCGTGGGCTATGTCTCTTCAGACTTCTTAGTGATTGAACCACATTTTTTTCGCACATGAGCCCGTCATTGTGACTAACAAAGCGTGTAAAATAGGCGTGAGTAAAAAACACGTTCTCCCTTTTATTCTTTAGAGTTTTTTTGTTTGGCGCCACCGTGTCTAAAAAGCAGAACCAATCGGAGTTCCTTATTTTTTTCCACTCTGGGAGATGGGGAGTTGTGATGTCTCGTGAACTATCTATAGCAGCCTTGCGGTGAAGATTGATCCTCGGCCCAAACGGCTTCTGTGGTCGAAAAACCACTTCGTCGGCTGTGACAGTCCAATGAATAGCGATTTTTATTGTTTTTAGCATACGAAGCCGCAGTCAATTACACATGTTCACGTTTTTCATTATTATGTTTTTACTAACACGTCATAAGTCGGCCGCTGATTCGCTCTTCAAGCCTTGAAGGAGGTCGGATGCATGCATCCCTCATTCCCCTTTAAATCCTATTTTATATAATGTATATCACTGATTGGGTTTAAAGCGGGATGAGAGATACACGTTCGGTACGGTGCTACAAAGTTAAAAAAAAAAAAGTGTCAGTCATGCAGCATGGCTGGAAGAGCGAATTTTCTAAGAAATGTTCGAGCTATGGTGTAAAAAGATGATTCAGCAATATTCATGAAATAATATAATTTGTTCGTGATTTCAGCCATTTTTACCGATTTTTGACCCTTGTAAGGTCAAATTTGACCAACTCTTTTTTGAGAAAAATAATATCATCGAAATGGTCCCTCCTTCGTGAATCACCATCCTACACAATCAAGGGAACTAATATTGATTTTAGCTCTTACTACGTATTGTTTACCCCCTAAAAGTCCAAATTTGGCCCCTATTCTGTATGAAAAGCAACTGAAATGGTATTTTTCTAAAATTTCTGAAATGTTATTCTTACTTGCCCTTTCATACCACTTTCAGTATTTTATATCAGTTGCTCGCGATTTAAGCAGTCTTTAAAACCGATTTTTGACCCCCTAAAACTTCAGATTTGACCCCCTTAGAATTTTTGAAAGTTGCTCATCTCCGAAGTCATCCTTTTGTTTGGAAATACAAATGTTTTGGCGAAATTTGGAATTTTTATCATGTGCCCAAGGACAGAATTGATATCGTCTGGAGTGACACAAATATAATATTATATGTATGAAAAATTTCTTAAATTCATGTTCTGAAAATTTGGGACCAGTTGCAATATCTTCATTTTCTTTGAAAATTCGCTAAAACTTGCCTTTTCTTTGGAATTCATACCTGGGAACATCATTGCAGTGATCAGAGGCTGTACAAAAATGAGCCATCTTATAACTCTCGTGATTGCATATATATGAACGTGAAGTGACACGCAGATTGCTACGATGAAGCACAAATATTAGATCATAATTATCATCCCATCTTTGTGTAGTTCTGAACGACGCGATTAGATTTACTTACTTCAATTACACGCACAATGATATCTCACGGCCAGTTAGCGAGGGCCTTCTTTTGAAACAAGTAACATTTAACCGCCTATATAATTGCAATGCATAGTTTTTCCGAACCGTATCGCGAAAGTGAACCGACCCGACGGGAAATGGAAATCAATCTGAACAGGAGAAGTGCTAAATGAATTCCGTCAAGTAATAGCCGGAGAGGTATAGGTACCTAAATGGCCGTTAAACCCGTTGCGCAAACCGAGGGAAATTGTGAATACTATGATTTGTAGAGAATGGTATTGGCTACGGCCCGGGACCCCCATCGTTATTAAATAACTTATTTCCTATAGTGCTTCAATTAAGTCAAATTATTCACGGTAGGGAAAGCAATGACAAAAGGCTAGCGGTGAAATCGGACGGACGCGTCGATTGTTTTCACTTCGCGTGCAATCACGAGTGAAGGTAGGTATGTGGGCATAGAAAATAGAAAACTAATATTAACATCGTAGTCGCCTCATGGGTTCCACATAGGTAGATGATTATAAATTTATCTGTCCGTCCATTCAAAGCCGTATCATCGACTATTATGGGGTTTTACACAGCCTCATTCACTCTACAACGTTCCGTCTGACTTCAAGTTCCTCCAAATATTTTACTTCAGTTCAGAAATTCAGTATATTTGGTGACTTCGATCTCGCTCTTGGATGTACATACTGTAGAAACCTGTTTCTTTCCCCCTCTGTTCGATATATGAGTACAGAAACCTGTCCCTTCGCCCCAAACCGTGAAATTTTTTTCAACGCTCATTGGCGGGTGCTTTTTCGCCTGAGAAGCAAAAAAAAAAAAAATGCACGCCAAAGAGCGTTTAAAGAAATTTAAAGGTTGGAGGGGAAGGAACAGATTTCTGTATGCACATCCAAGAGCGAATTCCGAAGCACCGAGCATGCTATTTTGGCGGGTAACATGGGCATCAATCTTTTTTGCTGCTGAGGATGTTGGATAAATTTTCACAACAGGGTTGTTGGTGGGGGGGGGGGGGGGGATCACTGTGTTTTTTCCTTGATGAAGTACCTAAAAACAAATTTCTCAGTACACCTAATTTTTTTCTCAGTCCCTACCTACCTAAATTTTAAAATAATTTCTCCGCATAAATTTTGTCGACCGATTGAGTTCAGATTTTGAGCACTTCCTCAGGTAGCCCCAAGTGTGCCAAATTTCAGCTCTTAACACCCTCTCTGACCTACTCCTAGAACCCCCCCCCCCCCCAGCGGATAAATGGGGGGGATTCACAAACGGCCCTTCCTTGGAGTATAGCGAATGTGTGCAAAATTTCAACTCGATCCGTTTTGTCTATGAGGCTGTAGCCCTGTCAAACGAGAACAACAACAACGACGGCAACGAGAACTAGAAAGAAAAATATATTCTAGAACTAGAACTAGAACTAGAAAAGAGGTCATCTATATATTTTGAAAATCTCCTGGGAGAGATAGTCTTCCTCGGGAGACAGGTCTGTGAATGGCCGTCAACCCGTAGTTAGACGTTTTTACTAATGAGTCGATATGTATATATTTTTAATGAACAATGGACTTACCTTTAAGAGATTAAAAAACATACATCAAAATGACCGATATGGTAGTGGATGAAGGAAGGATGATGCACGATGTCACTTTCAAACAAACGAGAAATGAGAAAAGACACCTGATAGGTGTCTCTCTGAAAGATATAGAAAATGCCAAGATGGCCGCCATCTCTCTCTTTTAGAAGTTGCTGATTAGCCCTGTCGTGGTTACTATAAAAATCTCTTCTGCCAAAAGAGAGAGTCGAACCGAAAAGAGATTGGCTTGGTGAATTGGCTTACTTAGGAGCCCCTAGAGAATGGGTGTACGAAAAATCAACACAGGAAACCCCCAAGGGGGGCCCTGTTGGGGGGGGGGGGGGGGGTCCTACTTGTTCTGTCGTGTGAACAGTGTCCTTGGTCGCTTCGGAGATTTTCGGTTTTGGTGGCGGTTTCCTAAGATGGCCCAAAATCACCGTGAGAATACTTTCTACCAACCACTATTGAAATTTATGGAAACAAAGGGCCCTTCACAAATAATTTTCCTAAAACTCGCCTGAGTACTACTTAGAGCCCTTGGCTAAAATTACAAAACATGAATATGCTTTAGCCTCATGATGTGCTCCTCGCTGTTTCTCTGACCCAAAATGTGGGTATCATTATGTGAGGCTGCACATTTGTTTTCAATACTTCATCCAGTAATTATTCAACAAATTGAATCTTGGAAACGAGGAATTGTCGCCAATCTACTTTGCCCGATGGAGTCAGTACGAGTGAGAAGGAAGGGAAAAGGAGCAAAGAAAATAATGTAGGAGGAGGTTGATAGGAGTTCAACAACTGAACCGAAGGAGGCAACGGTAAGTTTTTACTGTTTCCAAAAATGCTGCAAGTGTAGGTACTTACCTAAGCTTTTTTTTGTGGTCATACAACTGGAACTCCTATGATTTTCGTATATAAGATCAACCACGCGTTCAAGGTCGAGTAAGAATCTGAATCTTATATAATCACCGCGTCACAACAAATTATCGCAACAGTTACATAGTTCCGTATCATCGGTATCCATGTTGTCGTCCCACATTTTATGTCTTTGCGCCCCCTCCCGCACCCACACCACGTACCACGTACCTCGTTAGTGAGAATGATCACCTGTGTGTAAACAATTATTTAAACAATCACGCTCATACCGCAGCTTGTCGGCCACGCACTCCGCAGTGGTTAACGTAATATGGTTAGGTAAATCGAGAGCTATCCAACGAGTGGTGAACGATTTTTGTACGATGATAACTGGCGAAGTTAAAGTTCCGTAGCAACGAATCGGTTGTACGTGAAAATCATTACAAATGTTGTCGTCCCAGATTTCGTTACGAAATTTCGTTACGAAATTGCTTTTGGTTTATTATTTTCAATAATGAACCATTGGAATCGAGCATGAAAAAAAAAATTCTTACCCCCCCTCAAAATTTGATGGTTTACGTTTCAAGGTATGTAGAATCCAAAACTCCAATAAATCGTCCATTGGAATCGAGCATGAAAAAAAAAATTCTTACCCCCCCTCAAAATTTGATGGTTTACGTTTCAAGGTATGTAGAATCCAAAACTCCAATAAAAATATTTCTGTCTGTCCGCCGTACGCCGTACGCCGTACGCCGTACGGGCCACTTTTCTTAGTTACCATGAAAAAAAATTGATGAAATTCGGGTTATAGGTTCCGTTCGGCGTCTAGTTGGTCCTCGAAGCTCGACGTTACTGTGAGTCATCTCTAAGGGGTTCAAAATAGGGGTTGAAATTTTCAAAACGCCTATACCATTATTTTACGTAAATATTTTTACGGTTTTAAATAGTTCTTGAACTTGCGAGTTTTTTAAGACCATCCGGAGCATCGTACGTCCAGCCGTTCGTTCACAGTAAGGCCCCGAAGTTTGCACCGACAGGCATTTTCGACTCCAGTGTGAATGATATTGTATACAATTCAAACCAAATCTCGTAACCAGAGACGCGCCCACAATAGGAATTTGTGAATACGGCCAATCATTGGTAGGGATCACCTGATTATATTGGCGGAGTATGAAGTCGAGTTGGTTGTTCTGTGATATTATTTCATTTGAAAAATGATGGCTCTTTTGGAATTTGTTGGTAGGTAGTGAAGCTTGAACAAACGTTGAAGTATTATTGATGGGTAAATTATTACTACGGTAAATCATTACTCAACGGTAAATTATTACACAACGGTTCATTATACCATCTACGTAGAAGGGGCTGGAGTTTGTTGGTAGGTACTTTTGCAACTTTTTTCACTCCTCATCAACAATTTCTTTTCAGAACTTCATTATGTGTGTTTCTTTTTGTTAGGTACTGTTTGTCATCGGCAGAATTATTTTAGCAACATTTAACTCGTGATTTAGGTAGGTACCTAGTAACGAGTACGGGGTTAGGTACTAACCTACGGAGGGTCTGCGATCTACATAATATGTATATAATAGTACATATCATATTATATAGACGGGTTATCTATACATAGAGCTGTGATCTGTAACAGAAGGGTATTCTATACAAAATAATAAACCGTTGTGCAGGGATTTGCAGCGTTTTTTGGCTAGTTAGGTCACGGCTAATATTCATGCTAAAATATACCTAATATCACCGAAACAAATTTTGTAACTTCTGATTAGAATAACTAGTTGTGAGTAGTGAACTACCTTTGTCTGCATATATAAATTAGGACAAACGACTTGGTCTTTGTAGGTAGTCAGAATGAGATGGAGTTGCCTTTGGTAGCCTTATGTGCTTTTTTTTCATTTTAACACACTTATACATCCCCAATAAAGCGAAAATAACCTCCGTCTTTGTTGAATTTCTCTCGCTCAACGGCGCAATGAAGGCGGGAAGGGGCCTAACGTTGTGGGAGTGTGATGGGTAGTTGTATTATACCTTCTAATAACCACCAACTTAGGTATGAATCATGCGGAACGGCCCTTGTGAGGAAGCAACAATGATCTATCGTTAAAGTGCTCCAACAAGACCCGTCGTACTTCATTGTTACTACGTTGTACAAGCCTTAACTATATACTGGGGTTTTCTTGAGACCCTCGTTAGTTCCCCCCCATGTCTCCTTCTAAAATTAAGGTCCGTTCTAAACCTCATTACCATCATCATGCCACTTATATTAAACTGAATAGGGCAAAGTAACAAAGAAGAAGCTACTGAAAAGTGTGAAGTCAGGTGAGGGACAGTTGACGAAAGTGGTTTTTTTTTTTTTTTTTTCGTTGAACGATTCAGAAAATTAAATTCTGCGTCGAACGAAACAAGTTGAGCCCTTAAACATGTTTGATTTTAAAAGTGGCGAATTCATCATTCTTGTAAAATTGTCCATGATTCGTGGGAATTGAAACAGCATAACTTGAGTACTCAGTTTGGTTTCATGCGAAGCAAAATTCAATGTAAAAACGCCCAAAAAGTAGAAAACGTCTGCCAGTTCGAGTGGGCAGTATGGCTTCTTCCCTTGAATCACATGAACCTTTAGAACAGGACCATCTGTGATCCAACCCGCGTGTGCCCTCAAAATTTCAGCTCAATTCAATTCTTTATTCAAAAACATATTTAGTACATAATGAAGAATATAAGTACAGAAACATGAGAAAACCACCTACGACTATTTTTCGTGTAGTTAAAAGCGTTACAAGGAAACGATCAACGTTTCATGTTCGCGCATGCGTAGACGAATGAAATTCATATGGAACTATGAAAGTATTATTCCTGATCGACCCTCCAAATCTGAACTCATTTCAACGATATTTAAGGTAGTTATGGGCGTTTCAAGTATTTCACTCTTGCGCATGCGCAGACGGAACGATTTCTATGATTTTGAAACGGGATTATCTGCGATCAAACCCGCGTGTACTCTCAAAATTTCAGCTCGCTACAACTATTTTTCGCGTAGTTAGAAGCGTTACAAGGAAATTGTCATCATTTCATGGTCGCGCATGCGCAGACGAAAGTTGAGCTACGATTCCAATGAAATTCATTTACAACTATCACTGTATTATTCCTGATCGACCCTCCAAGTTTGAACTCATTTCAACGACATTTAGGGTTATGGGCGTTTCAAGTATTTCACGTTTGCGCATGCGCAGACGAAAATTAACGTAATTTTTCAATGGTTTTTTGTGTGGGACCATCTGTGACCCAACCCGCATCTACCCTCCGATTTTCAGCCCATTTCGACCATTATTTCGGGTAGTTATGGGCGTTACAGGGAATTACCACAGACAGACAGACACGGAACCAAAAAAAACCAGTCATGCAGCATGACTTAATGAGCGAATTTTCAAAGAAATATTCGAATTAATGGCTATGGTTTTGAATAAAGGAAAACTTCGGTCTAAAATTTGGTTTTCTATGTATATTCTCTTCGTATTTATTTTAATTTGTACGTTTTGTCCATCCTGATTCTACCGTTTGTTATGAGTAGATTCCTTGTTCCTTCTGAATGGCCTTTCCTCTTGACTACGATTTCAGGCCTGGTATCTAAAACCAGTTCAAGATTTGCTCTACTAGGTAGGTAGATCCTTCCTTCTTCATTGATATTATTTTTATCATGTTAAGTACCTACCTACCTTTGAATATCAAATATTCGTATGATACTGATAATAAATTGATGATACCTACCTAACCTTCTTCCTCCTACTGTTAGTACCTAAATTGAATAATTTGAAATAGATTTTTTCTTTCGTCTTCCTTCTAGTAATACGTGGGCCGGTACTTGTCTATCTATGAAGGTATCATAACAATTATATGTCAAATGGGAAATTCAAGGAGTTGTACTAATCGTTTGCCTCCCCCTTTTTTGCTTCGAACTCTCGTCTTCAATTAATACTTCTCACATTTTTCAATCTGACCACTCTAAGGGGGGGGGGGGGGGGGTAAGAGTTTAAAGATTATCCTAGTTTTGGGTAATTTTTGCGCACTTTAAATGCTCTAATTTAAGAACGGATTTAGATCTAAAATCCGATTTCACCATCGTGTTCAGCGTGCAAAAACCTTTAAAATGAGGGGTCACTTGTTAGAAAATAACATTTTGGGGATTTTTGGGTAATTTTTGCGCACTTCAAATGCTCTAATTTGAGAACGGATCAAGATATCTAAAATCCGATTCCACCATCGTGTTCAGCGTGCAAAAACCTTTAAAATGAGGGGTCACTTGTTGGAAAATAACATTTTGGGGATTTTTGGGTAATTTTTGCGCACTTTAAATGCGCCAAAACCCTCCTTAGAGTAGGCCAATTTCGCCCATCTTCGAACTTAGCCTTTCGATTGCCAAGATAGATTTTTTGTGCAAATTTGAGCTGTTTATCTCAATTCTATCGAGAGTTATCGTCTGGAGTGACACATATATATATATATACATATAAAAAAGTGTTAAATTTCAGGAATCGTTTTAGAATGGTCTGAAACGGATTTCTATGAAGAAAATTTCCAAAAATTTATATTATTTAAATTTCGAAGCCATTGCAATAGCTTCATTTTCTTTGAAAATTCGCTAAAACGTTCCTCGATGTCTGAAACGCAAAATGGTTGTGAAAATGTTCATTTTGGAGGAAATAAATTTTTTTTTACTCTGTCAAGAATCCAAGGCTCCCCTACCTTCGGTAGTGAGGAAGCAAAAATAGGATATTGACTAAAAATGGATAGTATATTTTTATACTATCCATGCATTATATACTCCGTACAGGAACCGATAAAATATGGTATATTCGATCAGTGTGGAAATTTTTATGAGACTGAAATCTGTACGTATGATTTGGGTCCATCCTGTATTTTATATGAAATGCTGTGTACTTTACCGATAACTTGACTGCCGCTGTCTCGTACGTAGGTCGATATTGTCCTATCGCCCAGTGGTTAAAACGATTTTCTTTTTGTATCGTAAACAATAAATTTAATTCCCTTCCGTGATCCGATTATTCCCCGTTACCTTTTCGGATGCCGCGCCGAGAAGAATAAAGTGACAAATGGGTTTCGTAACTCGAAAGTCGTGAGGGCAGCGACCTGATGGGTTCTTCAAGTAAACAGAAACCATAACGTTCAGACCAGAAACGAACGAGGAGGTTTCTGAATAGGGAAAAAGTATAAAAGAGTCTCGGAGCTATATTATTCCAATTCAATTCAGGTCTTTGAGGTCCCTCCACCCCTCGCCATCACCTCATCGCCCAGTCAAGACGATCAACGAACGATCAAGATAAAATATGAGAGACGTCTTTTGAATGTCCCGGAATAAATTAGGAACATAATTACCTATTCAACTTTACCTGTATGAACTAGCGGATCGGGAGGCGGGTGGCGCACACTGTACTGGAATATACTCAACAAAACGACCTGTGTTCTTGAGTATTGCCGGCCGTGTAGTACTTACTGTGAAATAACTTCGTTTGTGGAAAGAATGTACACGAGCGGATCAGCTTACCGTTGCATGCTTACTTTTTACCTAGAAAAAAAGCCACCTAATACGAATTTTTAATCCAATTTTTCACTTTTTTTTCGGTTATTTTTGTCGCTTTTGGTTTATTATTTTCAATAATGAACCTTTGGAATCGAGCATGAAAAAAAATGTCCAACCCCCCTCAAAATTTTGTGGTTTCCGTTTCAAGGTATGTAGAATCCGAAAATGCAATAAAAAAGTCTGTCCGTCCGCCGTACGCCATACTTCTCACTTTTCTCAGTTACCATGAACCAAAATTGACGAAATTCGGTTTATACGTCCCATTTGGGGTCTAGTCGGTCCTCGAAGCTCGGCGTTACTGTCAGTCATCCCTGAGGGGTGAAAAATAGGAGTTGAAATCTCCAGGACGCCTTCATCTCGATTTTTTTTACGGTTTTAAATAGAAGTTCTCGAACTTGAGAGTTTTTTAAGACCACCCGGAGCATTGTACGTCCAGCCGTTCGTTCACAGTAAGGCCCAGAAGTTCGCACCGGCAGGTATTCAACAGCAGGGTGAATGAAATTGTATACATTCTGCCCAGATATCATCACTAGGGACGCAGTAACAATCGGGAATTGGCCCGAAATAATCATTGCTAGGGAGCACCTGATTATATTCACGGAGTATGAAGTCGAGTTGGGTGTTCTGTAATAATATGCCATCTGAAAGATGGAGTTGTTTGATAGGTAGTGAAACTTGAACAAACGTTGAAGTATTATTGATGGGCGAATTATTACACAACGGTAAATTATTACTCAAATGTAAAATTGCACAACGGTTCGTTATACTATCTACGTAGAAGGGGCATCGGTACAGGTAAATTATTACACAACGGTTTATTATTTGCCTTGTGCTTCATGAATAACTACAAAATAATTAATTATTGAATTATTGAATCCCGCGTATTTGTAGGAAACTTTAATTCCGGGGCCTCCAGTACTCGAGTCAGGGCTTTCCTTGGGGAAGCTCGAGGGTATTGACCACAGAAAACAGCGATCTACGCAGAAGGGGCATCTATACAGGTAAATAATAAACCTTTGTGTAATAATTTGCAGCGTTTTTACCTAGAAAAAACCACCTAATACGAATTTTAATCCACTTCTTCTCAGTTTTGCTTCCGAGTCTGCGAAGCAGCGGAAGCCTTGTGTTCACTTTCGTGCGCCAAAAAATTTTTGTCTTCAGAAATCAAAATTTCCACTTGCATTTTGCGTTTCAAAGCCTACTGAACAAATTTGGTTCCGTGTCTGTCGGTCTGTGAGTCTGTGAGTCTGTGAGTCTGTGAATCTGTGAGTCTGTGAGTCTGTGAGTCTGTGAGTCTGTCCGCATTTCCTTGTTACAGCCATAACTTCCAAGATTTTGAATTGATTCAGCTCAAATTTTGAGGGATGGTGCGGATAAGGCCCCTTGAGGTCCCATACAAATTTCAACATGATTGATCCAGCGGTACGCCCCTGCGCATGCGCTAACGTTAAATTCAACAAACACGCATAACTTTCACAATTTTGATTCAATTTCGCTCAAATTTTCAAGGGTTGTTTGGACAAGGCCTAGTGAGTTCCAGTAGGAATTTCAGCATGATCGGACCCTCGGTGCGCTCTGCGCATGCGCTGGCGTGAAATAGATTCAATTTCCTTGTTACAGCCGTAGTAACCAAAGATTTCACCCAATTTCAATGTAATTCTCAGGGATTAAGCGGGTAGGGCCCATTGAGGTCCCATATAAATTTCAACATGATAGAGCCAGCGGTTCGCCCTGCGCATGCGCTCTGTCTGTCTGTCTGTCCTTCTATGCACGGCCAAACGGCTCGACGGATATCGACCAAATTTGGCACGAATATCCAGTAGGCTCCCAAGTTGTGCAACGTCGCATTTTCAATTCCCTGACCATAGCGGAACTATGGTCGACCATGGTCAACTCCAGAATGGCTTGACGGATATCGACCAAATTTGGCACGAATATCCAGTAGGCTCCCAAGTTGTGCAACGTCGCATTTTTAATTCCCTGACCATAGCGGAACTATGGTCGACCATGGTCAACTCCTGAATGGCTTGATGGATATCGACCAAATTTGGCACGAATATCCAGTAGGCTCCCAAGTTGTGCAACGTCGCATTTTTAATTCCCTGACCATAGCGGAACTATGGTCGACCATGGTCAACTTCGTTAATTGAAATGGTAACCCCTATTTTTTATCGCGTATTCGTAATCTACGTGAAATTCTATCTACGATCGACCCTTCGGACTACCCCCGCGGTCGACCATAGCGCATCCATGGGCCCCTCCATGGTCGAATCCCGAATTGCTCAACGGATATCGACCAAATTAGGCACGAATATCCAGTAGGCTCCCAAGTTGTGCAACGTCGCATTTTTAATTCCCTGACCATAGCGGAACTATGGTCGACCATGGTCAACTCCTGAATGGCTTGACGGATATCGACCAAATTTGGCACGAGTATCCAGTAGGCTCCCAAGTTGTGCAACGTCGCATTTTTAATTCCCTGACCATAGCGGAACTATGGTCGACCATGGTCAACTTCGTTAATTGAAATGGTAACCCCTATTTTTTTATCGCGTATCGTAATCTACGTGAAATTCTATCTACGATCGACCCTTCGGACTACCCCCCGCGGTCGACCTTAGCGCATCCATGGGCCCCTCCATGGTCGAATCCCGAATTGCACAACGGATATCGACCAAATTTGGCACCAATATCCGGTAGCCTCCCAAGTTGAACGTAGGCGCATTTTTAATTCCCTGACCATAGCGGAAATATGGTCGACCATGGTCAACTCCTGAACGGCTTGACGGATTTTGATAAAATTGGGCACAAATACCCGGTAGGGTATGGGATTTTTCCGTCGTTTGTTGGTTCCACGATACTGCGTACAGCGAATCTCGGATAGCGAGTGAAGCGAGCGGTCAGGCTAGTTATGTATAATGGACGTAATGTATTATTGGTGTCATGTTATGTATAATATGTATATTTCATGTAATGTTATGTAATGTTATGTTATGTAATGTAATGTTATGTAATATGTATATTTAACGTTATGTAATGTTATGTTATGTTATGTAATGTTATGTAATATGTATATTTAACGTTATGTAATGTTATGTAATGTAATGTAATGTAATGTTATGTTATTTTGCTTCCGAGTCTGTTCTATTTTATAATGGGTCACTCTGATTGTGACGAGGAAGCTCCTGTGCCATCACCTTGGCAGTGTATTTTCGGTTTTTTTTAACGGTTTTTTTTGGTAGAAGTGACCACTTTCGGAAAACTTGGAGAAATCTTCATGCATCAAGGCTACGTGAAATAGTAATGCAGGTAAATAACTACTAACAGTAAACAATTGAACTACGTGTGAAACGTAGGTATACCTTTCCTTTATCTTTATTTTAATTTTTTCCAACATTCAGGCCCTTTTTTCATCCCCAGCAACTGAGAGCCCTTGTGCAAGGTCCGGTGCTGCATATTGCACAATAGAGGGGTGGGGGCCAAATTAATTTTTCTCTCGAATAAAATTCATTTAATTTATTTTACAAACATTGGCCACGACCCTTTACTTATTTTGTCAACACCATCACCTCGATAGGTCTCAATTGGCTTTAAATCTGAAGCTCTGAATTTGTTGCCGAAGAACTTGGAAAATGCCTCTACTATAATAATTATTGTAGTAGGTACTTGAAAGTTAATTATTGTAGTAGGTACTTGAAAGTTAGTGGGTTAATTTTGAGTGGGTCCAAATTTAGTCAGTTAAGTCAAAGTGAGCAACTTTCGAAAACTTGAAGTGGGTCAAACGTGAGTTATATGGTCAAACAATGGTAAATTATTGTACAACTGTAAATTATTACACAACTGTAAATTATTACACAACGGTAAATTATTACAGAACGGTTCATTATACCATCCAAGTAGAAGGGGCTGGATTTTGTTGATAGGTACTTTTGCAACATTTTTATTGCATTTTCGGAATCTAGATGTACCTTGAAACGTAAACCATCAAATTTTTAGGAGGGTTAAAATTTTTTTTTTCTTGCTCGATTCCAAAGGTTCATTATTGAAAATAGTAAACCAAAATTCTAGAAAACTGCGTATGTTTTGCTTATGTTCTGCGCCACGCCTGGTATTCTTAGACGCCTTCTTTCCTCTCCTCGTTTCCGTCTGTGTTCCACAGACATTTTTTTATGGCATTTTTGGCTTTTAGAAAGTTTTTCAACACCGGACGAACTGAAAATTGTAACAACTTGGTTGCACAAAACAGCAGTTTTCTAAAAAGAAGCCATACGCAGAACACACCAAGTTGTTACAATTTTCAGTTCGTCGGGTGTTGAAAAACTTTATAAAAGCCAAAAATGCCATAAATGTCTGTTGAACACAGACGGAAACGTGGAGAGGAAAGAAGGCGTCTGAGAATACCAGGCGTGGTTACGAAGTGGGAGCACAGGAGTTAACAGGAGCTCCCGCATTCTTCGGGCCTCCGCGTCTCGAACCCGCCTTATCCTACGTTTTTACGAGTGATTACCTATTTGGGAATATTTTTATAATAATTTTTATAATATAAGGTGAAATTTTATCGAAATAATTATTATCATAGTTTATCAGTGTGGTTGAGGGAGACGGATCAGTCTTAGAAGAATGATTTAGTAGTGCAGTGCTGTTTTGAAAAATGTAAGAACCGCTGAGAATATTTTCCTGAAGAATTCGGAGTATGGGAAGAAGCCATCCATTAATGCTGCGAATGCAACTGGAATGGTGGAATGTTGTAGAGAGAACTCGCCGAGCCAGGAGATCAGGAGCGGCCAGGAAGTGGCGTCTTCTTGAACGGGCGGTCGATGTCAACCCAGACCTCCGCCTGTCCTTCACAGATGTCCGCTTCGTGTCAACCGTCCGCATTTACATGGACATGTCCGTATTTTCGATGGTTCCAGAGGATTTTCTTTGTAAAGCATTCTAATTATGCGATATTCGGACTCCGAATCCCACTTTGGTTTATTATTCTGTCAATAATACACCTATGTATTCGCTCAGCAGGAAATTTGTAGACAACCCCCTCAGAATTTTTTCTTTTACGATTCAGCGTACGTAGATTCCAAAAACGCTGCCATGTCCTTGTCTCATGGGTTTATTATTCTACTGGACATACCTACAGAAATTTTGGCTGTACATTTATTGTTTCTTTCATGTGCAATAATTGAAATAGCTATTTCTGATGGTTCCTACAAATTTGGGCCCTCAGAAACACAAATTACGCTCTTTTGGTTTATTATTCTGTGACTAATACACCTATGTATTCGCTTAGCAAAATTTTGTTATAACACCCCTCAAAATTTTTTCTTTTACGTTTTCATCGCGCGTAGATTTCAAACATGCAATGTCCGTCCGCCGTATCATGCATATCTACTCTAATTTCGGTCCAAAAAATTCGTTCTTTCGTACACAGGCTCCATTTTGCCCTAGTTGTGTCCCGAAACTTTGGAGCCCGATCGGAATATGCCCAAACGGGTTATGGGTGACAAATGGTGGTAAAAATGTTTAATTTTTTGGTGTTTTAGTTACATGAGCTTGTGATGTATCGTGTTCCATGTTTTTTAGGACGAGGAGACCAAATATGAAGTCGATTTTGACCAAAGAGCTGAACATTGAGGTTCTAACGAAGGCTCAGCCTTAAATTTACGTTCAAATTTGGTCTAAAATCGTCGTTCTTCCGCACACAGTTTTGGGTACCCATTTGGGAACCCATTTTGATCCTATTTGTGCTCCGATGCTCAGCAGCCCGATCGAAATGCACCCAGGGGTGTTACGGGTGAAAAATAGGCGTAAAAATAGGGGTTTTTGAGGTTTTATTGACGTTTTAATGAACATGAGCTATTGAGGTATCGTTTTCCATGTTTTTTAGGGCAAGAAGACCGAATATGATTTTGAGCAATGAGTGAAGAATTGAGGTTGTAACGAAGGTTCAGCTCCCAAAATTTATTTTTTCCGAGTCAGAAATTAAGAAATTGTCGGAAATTACCATAAACTTGTATAATAACACTAAAAGTTGTATCAACAGGTGAATCATGACAATTAAATTGCACTATCAGTGATCAAAGATAATTTGTCAAAAATAGGAGCCTAATCCGTGTTTTTGGGGGCCAAAGTTGGTTGAAACCATCAGAAATCGTTATTTCAATTATTGCACATGAAAGAAACAATAAATGAACAGTCAAAATGCCTGTAGGTATGTCCAATAGAATAATAACCCATGTGACAGGGGCTTTGCAGCGTTTTTTGCACATTGTGGCCCAACTTTATAAAAGTTCTGTGTCATACTCTGAGATACGTGTCATTTGCATTGGGTTATCATTCCTCCGAATTACCCGGACATATTTGGATTTAAAGAATAGATGGGTATAGGTTTCATGTTCGTTGTACAGGTTTTCCAAGGAAATCGGTCGTTTAAACGTTGGATTTTGCGGATTTTCATTTCCCCTCAACATCATTATAATCACTAAAATCTTCATTTCGTACTGTTATGTGTATACTTCACGCACATAACATTGACCAACTTGACAGAAGTTCTGTCTATACAGAACGTTATTTTAAATCGTCCAGTGGCTCCGAAATCACCAACTCATAAATATTAACTTAAATAGTTGTAGAAGAATTTTCAGAATAGCGCTCTGGTCTAGATTCTGGTCTAAATTCTGTTTAGATCAGTATTCTAACCCTTGTTGAATTCTTGACTCCACTTTTCTTGTTTTGCCTTTGTTTATTATGTCTTCTGCAGGGTTGAAACAACTATTGATTGCTTCCCCAACGGTGCAACAACTGTATGTATTTCTGTAGGGTTTCTATGGTGATGAAAATTACTGGTCAGTCGAGCCCTTCTGCCCCATCTTATAAAATCCTCATTCCGAATTACGCTCTCCGTGTCAAACTGTATTACTTTCTTTCTTGAAAAAGGAAGCGCTCGCCAAGAAACCCCCAGATTTTCCAGGCCCTTGGAAAATCCCTTTCTACAAAGTGAAAATTACAACTGAACCACCCGCAAAGGCAACGTTATGTTTGCGGGTATAAGTGGCACCTTTGATGGAGGGGGTTAATGTAGAGAAAACACGGGCTCCATGGAAGGGCCTTACTGTTACCCACTGGTTGAATTGATTGCTTCGAACTCTCGGCGGATGGTTTTCAAACTTCAGAAAGTTGTGGGAACATGCAAGGCTTGAAACCCAGATCTAGAACTGCCTTACCGATCGCGCGTAGTACGTCGAAAACTACAGTACCCTCCCTCTGCTGAAAAACCTCCATTAGGTTACGGTGCCCATGCAAACCAGTGATTACTCTCTGATGATAATGACTTTTTCCTAGTGATTAAGAGCAATTTTAACGTTATATTTAATGCATAGACGGAAAATGACACTTATCGTTTGGGAGAGAACAAAAAAAAAAGGACGAGGAACACCGAATCACTTTTTAGATTATTTATATCTTAATTTCCTTGTATCAATCATGGGATTAATGTAGGTTTAATGTGAGGTTCCACCATGGGCCCATTACCGCTTTGGTAATGCCACTTAATTAAAGAGGATCTGAAGACGGTAGCTGACGCTTGAAAACATTAGCTTGAGTACCTTCGCTTCTCTGGCTCCCCCCATTTTTTGGGTCAGTTCGGACAAGATGTTTGTGGCCTCTCGTCTGTTAGATCGGATTATATACTGTTTTTGTTCTTCCCGTGATCCTCACACGTTCAACCATGGGACTGATACGCCAAGGTGATACGGGGATTCGGCAAAAATGTGCATACCTTGAATCAACTCGTTCAAGTGTACAAGTGTTCAAGTGTAACAACAATGTACAGGGTCATTTTTCAATAATGTTCGAACTTCCAGCATACTATTACTTGTAGCTATATGTTTTTGGAACGGTAGACAAAACTTTACCCACTTCCTGTGTCAATTTACTTGTACATCCTATTCATTCACTGTCAGGACAGGGAAGTACCTACAAAAACGAGAAGATCTCTCTACCCCAACACACAGAAGCTCCCGATCTTGACCCTTGTACCCAAAATCCTGGAAACGAGAATCCCACGGCTACAGTCAATTTAGAAAAATTCTGAAAACGGGGTTATATTCTCTAGAGTCCATTGCAAGTGCCTAGTTTACCACTTTTTGGACATGTTCAAAATTGGAACAGTTTTTTTGGAGTTCGCAACTTTTTGCACACTTTTTGAACCAATTACCCGGAGTTCTACATGAACATTGATGAGAAACACGTTTTCCGAATTGAAATATCTTGCTCCATTCTCAGATGAGAAGTAGAATAAAATTGGTTCATTTTGGTGCTGCCGCGTGGTGGTGGATTTTGCAACTAAGAGTGCAAAAAAGATTGGACTTAAGAGTGTCTACCCCACTATTTCGCAACCAAAACTGGATAGCTGGTAGTGACGTCAAAAATTGACTGGAAACCGTTACAATTTCTGTTTCAATGGGGTATATTATGATTAGGGTAATAATGTATGTTCTGGCGCATTCCTGTTTCAACCAGAACATACATACATACCCTACTTGTATGCAACCCTTTCAGGAGGGCAAGAAACTGTTGTAGTTCGAGGTAGCAGAGAGAGACTGAAGTCCTCCTTGAAGTGTTGCTCTCTGTGAATCAATTGTGGCAAGCTGTGAAGGACAGCAATACTTAGTTGATTTCATAAGAATCTCTGGAGTACGTAGATGCCTATGCATCTTCACTCAGAAGTATTTCAAGTCATCCAAGATACATACGTAGGTTCGTCTCGAAGTGGATCTAAGGCCAAGGCTGGCTGTATGAAGATGACGTCAACAAACTGACTTCGTAACAAGGCCCTACAATGTTCTGTCCGTAAAATGTTTTTAAAACGAGGTCAGCTTGAGTCAAGCGGCAGACTCTCTGAGCCCCAACAAACCACATCCCCACTAATGACGCCCATTGGTAATAATATTATCAATTTAAATTAAGGAATTTAGTGAGCTCATTTGTCGGAGTCACGGGGAAGGTGCGAACGCTGTAATCGGGGGAAATCTCGTAATGCAAAGGCAAAGTTGGCCCTAAAACCCACAACGAATTATCACCGAACACGGAATTTCCTGGCTTCAAACCCCCGTCGGCCACTTTTCATCTCCCAACGCGTTACAACTACAATTACATCTGGCAACCCTCGAAAAGTAAGGGTGGGAGAAAGGTTCTGGCGTTTCTATATAATAACATAAATCGACACTGGAAACGTTTGACTAATGTCCTTTTCTACTTCCAGACCCTCTCCGTTCTGGCGTCCTGACCCCTTTCAATTAAGACTTGCTTATAGTACATTCACCCTCACACTTCCCGCCACGTTTTTGGTGGTAGCCCTTCAAAAGTTTCTACCTAATGTGTTTTTTCATCGAACCACACGAGGTTTTTACCTTCCAGTTTTCACCTCCGGAAAGTTTTCCGAACAAATATAAATTGGCTTAAACCGGAGAAAGTTAGGGGTGGTAAAAGCTGGCGGTGCAAAACACGAAATTTACTAGTTCCCCTCGACTTCCAATAATAAGGTTTTTCCTTGCGGCAATGGCCACGGCGTCAATTCCAATGGCTCGGGGTTATCGTAAACATCCTGTGTTTCAAGAAATGAGATCTTTTCGAATAAGACGAGTATAAGCAACTCTGAGAAAAATGGAGACCAATTTTTGGAATTTCGAGCGCTGTAACTGTCACTTCCGTCCGATATGTGACAATGATTGAAAACTTCCTGGCCCCAAAACTTGAGGCGGGCTACCCTGTGGACGAAAACACTTGGTTGGTGCAGTTTCCGTACTGCACGAGTCTCCGAGGCTGCATTTCGTGCATTTTTTGAAAATCGTGTCATTTCTCGAAATGGCGATGTTGAATGGCCACCAAGATCACCCGATTGGACTGTTTGTGATTTTTTCTTGTGGGGGGGTTACCTCAAAGCTAAGGTTTTCTCCCACATAATACACACAGTTGACGATCTGAAGGCGATGAGGATACGTGAAGAAATTAGTGCAATCCCTACCGACCTACTGGAACGGCTGGCCTGAAATGTGATCACCAGAATGGGGGAGTGTGTGGCCAAAATGGAGGGCACTTGACAGACTCAATTTTCAGATCATAAAAATTTAGTTTTTTGTGAATATTTTACACTACTTTTTTTAATAAAGAAAAGTTTTAACTCTTGCGATTGTGATTTTAAAACCTTCTTTACGCGCCACCCTGTATTATTTGACACCATTGGAAGAAACAAAATTAAATGAAATTACAATAAATCGATTGGGCATTTTCGGATTTTCGGATGATGAGGTGATGAAATTTATACGCGTCTTGTTTATTGTTTATTGTTTATATACGTCTTGATTGAGAAGTCCGGACCTTCTCACGTCCCTGGCCGCCAACGGTGTTTCAAACGAGGATTGAGACAGTGTTTTCAACTAGGTTGTTATCCCCGCAAATAAAAAAAATACAACGCAAAACCAACAAAAAAGCAACATTAAACAGTAAGCCGAGTGTGACTCCAGGTTGTCCGTATACCTACCATACTACTCTGGTAAAAAAGAGCACACCGCTACCCCCCTCCCACTCACAGTAACCCCTAACCCTTCAGTTTTATGGCCCCGCGGCCTCGCAGCACCTGAAGCGTTGCTCCACAATAAATTTGCGGTAATGGTTAACTTTTTGCATAAATGTGATTTATTTTATGCTCGTACGCGGTTACCGGTGGAGCATTTTAATACACTTTATAAAAACTGCTATACCTACCCCGGGACTTTTCCCCTTCCCCAGCAATATGGCGACTTTACCACCCAACTTCGCTCGCCCCCTCCCGCCAGTCTTTGATAGTTTGAACGACTTTTTTTTATTATTATTGGTAACTCTGAATTTTATAGCTCCCTCTTGAAGACCTATAGGAGCAAAAGTCTTAATATTCTTCAACATTGTCCGACATTACAGAAGCTGTCGAAGCTATCTTGAGAAAAACCTTCGATCCCGTGCTTTTAGCGAATTTTCAAAGAAAATGAAGCTATTGCAATGGCTTCGAAATTTAAATAATATAAATTTTTGGAAATTTTCTTCATAGAAATCCGTTTCAGACCATTCTAAAACGATTCCTGAAATTTAACACTTTTTTATATGTATATATATATTTATATATATATGTGTCACTCCAGACGATAACTCTCAATAGAATTGAGATAAACAGCTCAAATTTGCACAAAAAATCTATCTTGGCAATCGAAAGGCTAAGTTCGAAGATGGGCGAAATTGGCCTACTCTAAGGAGGGTTTTGGCGCATTTAAAGTGCGCAAAAATTACCCAAAAATCCCCAAAATGTTATTTTCCAACAAGTGACCCCTCATTTTAAAGGTTTTTGCACGCTGAACACGATGGTGGAATCGGATTTTAGATATCTTGATCCGTTCTCAAATTAGAGCATTTAAAGTGCGCAAAAATTACCCAAAAATCCCCAAAATGTTATTTTCTAACAAGTGACCCCTCATTTTAAAGGTTTTTGCACGCTGAACACGATGGTGAAATCGGATTTTAGATATCTAAATCCGTTCTTAAATTAGAGCATTTAAAGTTCGCAAAAATTATCCCAAAACTAGGATAATCTTTAAACTCTTACCCCCCCCCCCCCCCCCCCCCCCACCCCCTTAGAGTGGTCAGATTGAAAAATGTGAGAAGTATTAATTGAAGACGAGAGTTCGAAGCAAAAAAGGGGGAGGCAAACGATTAGTACAACTCCTTGAATTTCCCATTTGACATATAATTGTTATGATACCTTCATAGATAGACAAGTACCGGCCCACGTATTACTAGAAGGAAGACGAAAGAAAAAATCTATTTCAAATTATTCAATTTAGGTACTAACAGTAGGAGGAAGAAGGTTAGGTAGGTATCTTATCAATTTATTATCAGTATCATACGAATATTTGATATTCAAAGGTAGGTAGGTACTTAACATGATAAAAATAATATCAATGAAGAAGGAAGGATCTACCTACCTAGTAGAGCAAATCTTGAACTGGTTTTAGATACCAGGCCTGAAATCGTAGTCAAGAGGAAAGGCCATTCAGAAGGAACAAGGAATCTACTCATAACAAACGGTAGAATCAGGATGGACAAAACGTACAAATTAAAATAAATACGAAGAGAATATACATAGAAAACCAAATTTTAGACCGAAGTTTTCCTTTATTCAAAACCATAGCCATTAATTCGAATATTTCTTTGAAAATTCGCTCATTAAGTCATGCTGCATGACTGGTTTTTTTGTTGTTGGCTTAGCGATGATTCATCCAAAATGGGAATATCCTTGCGTTGCTCAGGATTTACATTAGAGGCCATAATGAGAAGTCTAAACCACAAGGGCTTGTTGTAAATAACCACAGTGTGTGCCTAATAATATTCATATGAACTTTGTGTACATCAGTATTGGTTTTTCATATTTAATCTCACAATAAAACCGGCCCCATCTCTTAAAAAACGTTAACATTGTTCGGGAGCAAATTGTACGTTCGTGCGTTCACCTAAACGCCAAAATTTCGTGTCAAAACTGGGAGAAAAATTAGCTTATACCTAGAAAGATGGATCCCTTATAGATCTCTAGTTCACCAAGGGTTTCGGGTGAAAGCTCGAACGTAGGATAGAGTCCAAGATCTATTATAAGTGATTCATCTTCCTAGGTATAAGCTAATTTTGCTTCCAGTTTTGACGCGCGCGCGCGCGCGTTTTCACTCGCGAAGAAATCGTGGAAACCCATTTCAAAGAAAGAAGGATTTATTAAAAAAGTTGTCTATTTCCACTAATACACGAAAAAATATTTTTTCGCGTTTTTTTCGTGTGTTAGTGGAAATAGACAACTTTTCCAATAACTCCGTTTTTCTTTGGGTCTAATCATTCTAGATACAGTTAATTTTTCTGGCTGGTTTGCCATAAAATACTTCATTATTAATACTGACTGATTCATTCGTACGCTATTATGATTTTAGCGAGCCCGTCGACTTCGACCACCTGCATGTCAAGTCTTACTGCCACAGACCGCTTGTCCATTATGAAAAAACGCTGCAAAGTCCTTGTCACATGGGTTTATTATTCTATTGGACATAACTGAAGAAATGTTGGCTGTTCATCTATTGTTTCTTTCATGCGTAATAATTGAAATAGCTATTTCTGATGGTTTCCATTCATTTTGGCCCCTAAAACTCAAATTAGGTTCGCTCCTTTTTGGTTTATTATTCTGTGAATAATACACCTATGTAATCGCTCAGCAAAAAATTTTATAACACCCCCTCAAACTTTTTTCTTTTCCGTTTCAAGGTGCGTAGATTCCAAAAATGCAATGTCCGTCCGCCGTACGCCGTATCACGTGTACAGGCTTCATTTTCGGTCTAACAAAGTCGTGCTTTCGCACACATGCTCCATTTGGCTCGCAGTTGTGTCCCGAAACTTTTCAGCCCGATCGGAATACACCCAGGGGTGTCATGAGTGAAAATGTGTGTAAAAATAGGTACTTTTTGCGTTTTATCAACATGTTGGTAACATGAGCTTTTGAGGTATCGGTTTCCATGTTTTTTTGGACGAGAAGACCGAATATGAAGTCGATTTTGAACAACGAGTGGAAAATTGAGGTTGTACCAGATGTTCAGCTCCCAAAATTGATTTTTTATGAGTCAAAATCCTGCGAAATCGTCTGAAATCACCATCAATTTGTAGAATAACACTAGGAAAAGTGTCAAAACGTGGATCAAGACGATTAAATGGCACTACCAATGATCAACGATAATTTAAAAAAAAAAAAAGGAGCGTACCACCTAATTTAAGTTTTGGGGGCCAAAATTGGTGGAAACCATCAGAAATAGCTATTTCAATTATGTTACATGAAAGCAACAATAAATGAACAGCCAGCATTTCTGTAGGTATGTCCAATAGAATAATAAACCCATGTGACAAGGACTTTGCAGCGTTTTTTAACTATCTTTTATCATTGGTAGTGCCATTACATCGTCTTGATCCACGTGCTGACACTTTTTCCAGTGTTATTGTACAAACTGACGGTGATTTCAGACGATTTCCCAGGTTTTTCACTCATAGGAAATCAATTTTGGGAGCTGAACATTTGGTAGAACTCAACTTTCCACTCTTTGGTCGAAATCGACTTCATATTCGGTCTTCTCGTCCGCAAAAACATGGAAAACGATATCTCAGAAGCTCATGTTACTAACATGTTGCTAAAACGCAAAAAGTACCTATTTTTACACACATTTTCACTCATAA
>OX940985.1:36899588-36929529 GCA_954871275.1 Leptopterna dolabrata
GGAAAACGGATGACGGGAGCACGGAACGCGTTCGATTTTAATCTGGGGGAGACCCCCAACAACATCGTGGCGCTGCGTCACATAAATACCCGCAAATGTAAATAAAAGGTGGAAAAGGCGAAGGTAGAAAGTTGGAAGCTTTAATATAAATAAAACGCCAAGAAATCCGATGCCGTCGCGAACGATAAATCGAGAAGCGTTGGAGTAAGTTGGGACCGAAGTGAGCTCACGTGCGTGTCCGTTGCGTGGGACGGTCATTGTCTCCGTAAGGTGCTCCCGGTCTTGGGAGGAAGACCTCCGGGATTGATAATAATAATAGGAATCCGTCGAAACCGATGGGAAACGGTTAGTGCCTAAACGCTTTTTCAAGTGTTTCTAAAAAAAAATTGCAAAATTGACAGTTGTACACCTTTAACTCCAGGATCTTCTCTATTGGACTTCAGATCGCTTATTCATTTCCGGAACCGTTCACACAAAACCTCTGATGGTTTCTCCACTCTAACCGTATTAATTTGCTGATCTCAATGGCAGGTCGGTATCTCCCCGTAGCCCAGTGACTTCAGGCCAAAAACGGCTCTAAAAAAGAAAAGAAGAAAAAAAAACCCACAGTCATGCAGCATGGCTATAAGAGCGAATTTTCGAAGTTTTCGGCATCTTCCTCCTCCGCCTAAAATTTTCTGAAAATTAATTTTCGGCCAATGTTTTCCCAACTTGATACCATACAAAATTAAAACAGGAGTAGTTTTACGCAAAGTAAAATTTGGGGTGGAAGGAGGGGGAGGGGGAAATCAAAAATGTTTTGAATAGCAGAAGAGTAGGTAGGTATTGGATACGTAACAAATTTTTTGTTCCATTTTTTGCCGAGTAACACCTCGGTTTGTAGATTTTCCAACGCTGAACACGATGGTGAAGTCAGAATTGCGATGTCCCATTCCGTTATCAGATTAGAGCAGACGAACCAGGAAGAACATCTCAAGAAATAACCACGTTCCTTCATCTTCAAAGTGCTCCAGTTTGAGAATGGAATGAGATATCGCAATTCTGATTTCACCATCGTGTTCAGCGTACAAAAACCTTTAAAATGAGGTGTCACTTGTCAGACTTTTTCATTTTGGGAATTTATGGGTAATTTCCCCCCCCTAAAATTCCCCAAAACTCCCCCTTAGAGTGACCCGATTCTGCCCATCTTCGAACTTAGCCTGTCGATTGCCAAGACAGATTTTTCGTGCAAATTTGAACTTTTTATCTCAATTCTTTCGAGAGTTATCGTCTGGAATGACACATACATATATAAATATATAAATATATAAATATATATATATATATATATATATATATATATATATATATATATATATATATATATATATATAATTTTTGGTGTCTTTCGGCAGTGAATTCAGGATGGTCTGAAACGGATTTTGGTATAAAAATCTTTCGGAAATTCGAGTTTTAAAAATTTTGGACCGAGAACAATAGCTTCCTTTTCTTCGAAAATTCGCTAAAAGACCATTACCAGTTCTAATAATTATTGTTGGAATTGTTAGGTTAGACCTACCTAATCAGTAACTTGAAATGTGGAATATAGAAAAAATAGACCTTCAGCTTACCACCAAAATTCATTTAACAAGCTTTTCGCTCAAATTCTGAGCATCATCAGGTAAGTTCTCACGTCAACACAGATAACAGTGAAACCTACCGCAAACTTCCTACCCTGACCTGGCATGTTATACAATTTATGTCCACACCTTTGAACTGTGGAAGGACGAAGTCTGCCTAATTGCACAGAACGTATTACGAGTACTATACATATTTTTTTAAAAATATATACTATTATACTATATACTATTTATACTTCATACTTCTATATATTATACTGTTTTTAAGTATTAATGTAGCTAGGTCGTTTACTAATATATCACACCATCCCTTACCTCTTTACTAATATATCACAAACTGTAAACAAATAAATATCCCCTGAAACTTGACTGAACTACAACTACAGGTGTTTAACTGGAAACCTTGAAACATTATATGACGTAAAATTTAATAGTATGTAACTTAAAACTATATGACAACGCTTTTGAAATACCTATGCGATGTTGAGGTTAGAACCGATCATTGAAGTATACCCCATTTATTCAAACTTTGTTCCCATGTTTTAATAAACTTAAAATTATCTTCTGAAAATCTATTATCTAATTTTAGTTCCCCTCTAGTCTTTTTAGATACGTAAATTTCCAAATTTTCCCATAAATCCATCCTTTTTCCCTTTTGAACTTTCTTGACCAGCTTGAACTCAGGGTAGGAAGTTTGTGGTAGATTTCACTGTTATCTGTGTTGGTGTGAGTACCTACCTGATGATGCTCAGAGTTTGAGCGAAAAGCTTTGTGTTGAATAAATTTTGTTGGTAAGCTGAAGGTCTATTTTTTCTTTATTCCACATTTCAAGTTGGCTTACCACTAAAGGTCTGTAATTAAATTCGATGAATTGATGCGTAATAATGAGAGTCCTGAGGTGGAGGGATCCAAAACCGGCCGCCATCTTGGATTTTAGGTCCCTCTTTTTGTGTTTATAACAAATATCTCGAGAACGGTTGATTTTATCGACAAAATTAATGTACCCCTTCCTAAATAATCGACATGCTTAATTATCGTCGCATCTTCAACCGTTTCTGAGTTATACCGCTTTTGAACTGAATATTATTGAAATTGCAGTGGAAAAATGGGACAACAAGTAGAGTGTTACATTCATATAGGTACGTAATATTCCAGATTCGGATAGTAATACTGTAATACATGAGAGGAGGGTTTATTGGAGGGAATGGCTGGGTGGGTTGGGGGGTTTGTCGTGCTGCACAACTTCATAGATTCGTAATAATTATATGCTCCTATAATGATGTAGGTAATGGTGTAAGTACCTATTTCTATCAGATTTTTTTGAACATTTGTAGGTAATGAATATTTAACAGATGAATTTACTGTATGGTAAAAAAGCAATATATAAATCAATAGTTTAAAAAAAACAAGACATTGTAATAACAGAATTAATAAAATAATAGGATGAGTAATACACGAGAAATAAAACTATAAATTATTAAACTTTAACATCAAACTTTCTTAAAATCGTACTTTATCATCATCAACTCTACTTTATTATCATCGTACTCATCATAATTTTTTTTTTAAACACCATACATTAGGTTAACTCGTACTTTGAATCAAAAAGTACTAAAAGTCTTCAGGAAGCTCCCCCGAGTCTTCTTCGGTTGCATTGGTGAGTCATTACTTCGAGGTCTAACAGCAGCCATTATAGCATTGGAAAGTTTAGTACTCTTCCTTTTGTGCAACTCTCTTTCAACTTCTGCGCTCTTTCCTGGGAACACAAGATGATCCATAAATGCTGATAATGTGGCAGGAATATTTTTTGTTGCAGTCACCGAGGAAATTCTCTGGAGGAGGGTACACCTGCACAGTGATATCAACAACAACGGATCGAATGTCCTCTTTCAAAATAGCTGCTGCTTTGTTTCTTACAAAAATTGTTTCATTCGGTCATGATGCAGGACTGGGACTTTTCCAAAATTGACTGTCAACCTTCGAAAACAGAAATTGATGCACTTGAAGCCGTCTAATGAACTTTCCGCACCCGTACACCCTTTCGGGGACCCGTACACTTGTCCCACTGTCATCTGGTTTGCCATTCCTGTGAGTGGCGAAACAGCAATTATGTACTGACCAAATCACCAGGCATTACCGAGATTGGTCAACTATTTATCAAGAGTGGTAGCAGGGGCGTTGCGTCCATTAGGTCACTTGGACCACTGCCCCGGCATCCAGAAACACTTAAGAGTAAATAAAAACTCAATTTTTTCAGTTTGCTTTTGAATTTCCCTCCGTAAACTGATTTTTCACAAGGTTCAACAGCGCTCGACAGAGTTCTCTGGCTATGGATATTCAATATGTGGTTCCTTCATGTTGGCTCCCTGTAGCTCCCCAGACGGAGCAAAACGTGGTCCGTCCGCGCAAGCTCAGTCGAGTAAAAAAAGTAAAAATATTGTTTGCCACGCCCACTTCGGGCCACTGCCCCAGTATCTGATTTCAACTCCAAAATCGTTCATTTCACAATCGATTCGATCCCTTCTAGTCAATTTGTCATCTCGATACGAGATATTTCTTCTTCTGATTTTTTTTTTCCGTCTCCAAATCACATGCCCGACATCCGCTTATGTCCCACATCCCAACATCAGATGAAAACTAAGCTGAGAACTTCACTACACTGAATCACATTCGCTTTCTCTGTCAGTTTTCAATTTTTTTGTGTCAAATTTTGCGCGTTTTGTATTCAGTCCTGTTCCGATGACAGATTTGTATTTGTGGTACCTACGTGCGTTTTGTACAACATGCTGTTTGTGGATTGATCGGCGTCAACACACAGATAACTATCTAGCTTCTAGTCAATAAGTTTCTCCATTCAAGATTCAAGTAGGTACCAGCCGACGGGTCATTGTTTTGTTGTATTTTAGTTTACTATATTTTTGTAACACATGAATTCGGTGGCTAATTTGCATTAAAAATCGTCTTCGTTTTTCGTACGACGACAGAGTGTTGATTAAAAGAGATAAGCTTTGCTGAATATCACTAAATAAGGGAAGTAAATGAGGGAATATCAGTAATATCAGTAAATAAGGGAAGGGTGTTTGTTGCCTTGGAGTATTTTGTAGACGTACTCGTATCTGTTGGTTTTTGTGTTCTGGTCTGGTGCCTCACCGTTTTTCAGACCCCACGCACCGCTACTTTTTAGTAGACATATGCCCACTTTGCATCATGGTGTATCAGGGAAACGAAGACTGCTGCTGTTGCGATTAGCTAACACAACCAGTTCACTGACCTCAGCAGGGAATACGGTACCTTAACGCATGATGAGCTTCGGTTGCATCAGGAACGGTCGGCACTTATTGAGAAGTTGGATTTGAAAAGGGAGCTGCTCCGTTGAGTGGCAGAACGGGACTAGTTCGTTGAGGTCCTTGAGTTTGCGAACCATTTCGAATGGAAATTTGAACTCTGGTCTTCGGCTTAGAGTACTGATAGTGGGATGCTTGAAAACTAGATATCTGTATTATTAACCACACGACTCCAGCCGTGGGAGGACGGGAGACGTATTGAAAAGGAATTCAACACAAAGTTAGGACACAGATGCATTAAGAATTTACATCGTGTGTGGTCCAAGTTGTGATGGAAGTGTGAAGATTTTGTGTGAAACCCCATGACACCCCTACGACACTTGTAAACATTTAACAAGAGCTACAGCATATCTGAGGGGGGACTTGTGAAAAAGGAAAATCCGGGTAACACGGATTATCAATTAACCAGGAAACCAAAGGCGGTTTCTGATGCGGCTGTAGGTGTTAAACCTTGATGAACAGTCAGGACGGTCGGCGTAGAAATCAGACAGGGTTCGGGGCGTTCCCCTTGCGAGAGGAATCTTATGTAATTTCCATAGCTGATGTTTATTCCTTGAGTGGCATTGGAAGTTCGTTGAATATTTCAACCGGTACAGGACTCGTCCATAGGCGGTAGGGAGCTCCGGCTATACTATACGGTTCCTACATAAGTAAATTTACTCCCTCCTCTTCGTCAGCATCCCCTTGGCTTCAGTAGCTGGCCAGGTGCCGTTCTGCCGTTTTCGGGTTTTGAACCCAGGGATGTGTAAAAACTTAATGACCCTCGAGGTTTCTGCCGGACACATCCGGAGGTCGCTGCGGGTTTTGTCGCCAGTTCCGGGAGATATTCAAAAGACTCGACAATGATATTATCACGTATGATGTATGATGAACATACGTTTATAATGATACCGCAAACGCAAACAATTTATTGTATCTCTTGAATACTCTTACAATTAGCACCAATTTCATACATAATTATAATCAAGCAGTTGGCCCAACCTGGCCTCTTTGCGCGGTAACTACAACCACTTATTCTATTTATACTTCGCAGGATGTACCAATTTATTATTACTACATCAATTTATCTTATTGATCACATTGTCTTCACTGTATTATAGTAGACAATTTATTTTCAGTTGATATGAGAATAGTAATCACTACAAACATACTTCCACATCTCTGCCCAACACACAGCATGGCGTGTCTTCCGTAAATATTAACTTAACCACCATCAACATGTTTTTTGTTCGTTGGTTTATTATTCTGTGAATAATACACCTATGTAATCGCTCAGCAAAAACTTTTTATAACACCCCCTCAAAAATTTTTCTTTTACGTTTAAAGGTGCGTAGATTCCAAAAATGTAATGTCCGTCCGCCGTATCACGCATAACTACTTCATTTTTGGTCTAAAAAACTCGTCCTTTGACACACATGCTCCATTTGGGCCCTAGTTGTGTCCCGAAACTTTGTAGCCCGATCGGAATATACCCAGAGGTGTTATGGGTGAAAAATGGGTATACAAAGAGGTACCGTTTTCCATGTTTTTAGGACGGGAAGACCGAATATGAAGTCGATTTTGACCAAAGAGTGGAAAATGGAGATCCTAACGAACTTTCAGTCTTAAATTTACGTTAAATTTTGGTCTAAAATTTTCGTTCTTCCGTACACGGTTTAGGTCCCCATCTGGGTCCTCGATGTGCTCCAAAGCTCGGCACCGATCGGAATACACCCAGGAGTGTAATGGGGGAAAATGGGTGTAAAATAAGGGTTTTTGAGGTTTTAGTGAACACGAGCTTGTGATGTATCGTTTTCCATGTTTTTTAGGGTGAGAAGTCCGAATATGAATTTGATTTTGACCAAAGAGTGAAGAATAAATTGAGGTTGTGACAAAGGTTAAGCTCCCAAAATTCATTTTTTATGAGCCAAAAACCTGGGAAATTGACCGAAATCACCATAAATTTGTATAATAACACAGGAAGAGTATGAGCAGGTGAACCAAGACAATCAAATGGCACCACTAACGTTCAAAGATAATCTTTAAAAACAAAAGGGAGCCGAGGTCGTGTTTTTGGGGGCCAAAATTGGTAGAAACCGTCAAAAATCACTATTTCAATTATTGCGCATGAAAGAGACAATAAATGAGCAGCAACTTTACTGTGCTGTGTGTTTACTGTTTGGAATAATAAATCCAAGTGGCAAGGACTTCGCAGCGTTTTTATTTACTCCTGTTTATCATTTATCGTAACTACATTGATACACGTTTTCGTTGTTTTCTTATTCCCCTATATATTTATGTAATAGAATTCACATCCTAAATTGGACTAGAGGAGCTATTTGATCTAATGGGACTTGATATTATACCCAAACAGAAGAACTTCTAATAGTTGCTGAATCAGACAACTTGAGCAGATTATTTCATAAAATATAATATATAAGGAAACTTGATGAAGTTGGAAAGAAGTATGAAAAGATGCTGCATAAGTAGAGTGGAATTACTATTATAACTGTGTACCTACCGTTTGACGTTTACCAATTTGGAATGTGGACCAAACGAACGACTAACAGGAGCTTGACAGTTGAAAATGGTAGGTCTCATCAATATCTGATATCCTACATTTTAAGGGAGTATGGAAATTTCAGATGGTGGCGAGGAAAGTCTGGCATGTAATTGATGAAACGGTGGTGGATTTTTGCTAGGTCGACCTATCACATCTGGTACTGCAACCCAAACTGGCAAGCAGGTAGTAATTAGTACGTAGGAGCTGTTCAACACCTTCTCAAATTCAGAGAAAACATCTGATATTAACTTCGGAGTGAGGTAATGTGGCGAAAAAACCGCATGGCCGAAGCGAAATGCGGCTCAGCATTGAAGACCTTGCCGAACGATTTGGGGTAGGGATGGGATATCGAGATTAGGGATTTCAAAAAAACATGAAGCTGTTTCGAAGAAACTGTTTCTTTCAAAGAAACGACAAAACAGTTTCTCAAAACTTGAAACAACTGTTTCAAAAGGACGGCCAAAGACGAAACGAGCTTTTACGGTCTTTATTTGATTTCGGGTACCAAGTTTGCAAATAGTCCAATACTGGCAACGTTGATACCCGAAATTGCGAATTCCGTTGCGAGAGACAGTTCCGCAGCAGGAAAAACGAAGGAACAGCTTCGCGTTTCTGTTGTTTTGGCCGAGTGCCGAAATTTCTTGAAGCGTTATCGTTGCCGAAGCTGTTATTTTGAAACAGCTTTCCCGAAACTGTTTCATAAAATTAACGAACTGTTTCGTTTCGTTTCTCAAAAAGAACAGAAACGCCCATCCCTACCCGTGACAGGAAAGAACAGGAGGTATTTTGATATGAGAGCGTTACTACGTAACATGTATTGGCTGATAGACGGGTTCGTTTCAGCCCGAGCGTATAAGCAGCACAGCCTTACAGGCATTTGCCAACTGATTTCAAAGCGGCAGGGAGCCTAATTCAGACAGGCCCAAGAAACATATCATATATCACTGCATATTGAAAACGTCTGAAATGTTGTATACGCCTCCTCAACATGCCCGGGAGTGATGGAAAGGGACGCTCTGTGTTAGCGGAAAGCGATATTTTCTTATTAATTCAGGAGCGTTTTAGATTAATAAAGTGCGGAAGGTAGGAAGCGTGTTGTTGATGGTGATAAAGCGGTTTGAAGACACAGGTTGAATTGCCAGGAGTGTGCACAATATTTGTAATTGATTAGGCTCCCAAGCACAGAAGGATGTCTGCTGTGAAGGGTGGATTAATGCTGAGGGTATATTCCTCAACCCCGTTTTCACTTCAGACCCCCCTCACCCCGAACCCATTCCTTCCCATTTAGTTAACAGAATGTAGAACCCGCAAGACGTCCCCGCTGGAAACCCTGAGGTTTCTGAACCCTCCCATTTATGGATTTAGTCTGAATTGGATTTTCATCCCGAATATGGACTGCATAATACCTTTACTTCTGCCATTATCGCGATTGGGCCTCCCCGCGGTGAGATGTGTTCGCGAAAGATTAATATTCAACGGACAATTCAAAATGAAGAGATGGGTATAAGGTGGGAGTTTCAAGATGACTAATGGTAAAGCGGGGACCTTGGGAAAATTTCCCCTCGCAATCAATGTAAATTCGGAATCACTTGAAAGTGGAGAGCGAGATATGAAGTCTGGCAGTTGTTCAATATTGGCAAAGCACTCATACGTACATATTTTCGATGCTCACCCAGATCAGAATGCAATGCCTCGGATTGGGTGCGATTTAATTTTTTTTAAATGCGTAAATCTTGAACATTTTGTGACAAAGTGCACCGAAACCAAGCCTTTGTAGTGATTTACTGAAACAGTAGGTATGATCAAAAACGTTAATAATATTATCGTAATCAATCAGTTTTCAAAACGTTAAAAAAATCGGGACCTGAAAAGCTCAGGTTTGAAACCGCATTTGAACAACAACTATTCTTTCAATACTAGTTTTACTGGTCTTAATGGGCGATGTTTTTTTCTCTTGTTGAGCTTTAGAGTTAAATTCGTATTTCCGAATCTGAGAGAAATTCGTTATAAAAGCTGAGTGCCGTTTGCATCAAATTTACACGAGAGTGGCGTGTCAGTAGCAGTTTGTTCAGAAACGTCACTTGTGTGATATCAGCAAGACAAATCAACGAAAATGGCATATTATCGACCAAAGATCGTTGGATTTGTGGTATGCTACCTATATCCATCGCTCAGCTTGATAGTTTGAAAGTTGTAGTCATGCAGCGTGTATGATTGAATGTTCCAGATTTCAAACTTCTAACTTTTTTGATGATTTTTCATACCGTACTCAAATTTGACCAACTTTTAAAAAAATGGCAATTGAAACGGCATTTCTCTGTACCACTTTAGTGAATTCATAGGAATTTGGTGATTTTCAGCGATTTTTTACCCACAAAAACTAAATATGACCCTGTTTTTGTTTTCGAAAAATGCTGATTTGATTGTTTCCGGAGGAAAAAATATTGAAATTTTCTCTCGCCGTCTATTAGGTCGCTAGAAAGATCTCCCTCCCAGACGGTTTTGCTCGTATATCGTACAACAATTGGCTTCAGCGTAATGTTGAGTGTACAGTCAGTTTCTCATTTAGATATGAACACATGCTGTAAGTGGGTAAAATATCGTTTCTGAAAACAAATTAGTTGCTAATGGTGACCGAGTTCGTAGGAATTCCGCTGTCGGGAGATGCAAAAGAGGAGGTGCGGCAGGGAGCGACTCATCCCACAACAAGTCTCGTTCCGATGATCTCAGCTCACAAAACAACCTGGAGACGCTGCATAACATTTGATAACGCTCCGACTATCCGCGGAAACTCGGACACGACCACGTCCGCTGACAGAGCTGATAGCTTCAGTTGTAAACCGTTGAAATGCCTCCGTATGTTATGAAACGGCCGTCTCGCAAGCGTCTGTGCTTGAGTCAGCAGAGTGTGCTAGTACCTCCTTGAGGGGCGCTGGAGGTTTCGAGGAAACCGTCATTTTGCTCGAATTGCTTGAGAAAATACTTATCTCGATCAGCGAATGTTTTCCCGAATGCAAAACCTTGTGATTTCCAACTGGATCGCCCTCATTACAATGCAGCCTCCCAAGAAATATGACGCTCCTCGATACCTGTGTTCATAGTCTGTGAACAAGACTGGGTTATTAATTTGTGCGGCTGGTTTATAGAAGAAGAAGAAGAAGAAGAAGAAGAATAAAGTTTATTGTTCATAATACAAAATACAAAATAATGCGCTCTTTATTTGGAAAAATAAACAGTACGACTTGGTTTTTCCAACCGGCATTCAGAAGTGTTGGCCTTATTGACATTTCATGTTCGCGCATGAGCAGAGAAAGTTACAGTATCATTCCAGTGAAATTCATGAGGAACTATCACAGTATTACTCCTGATCGACCCTCCAAGTTTGAACTCATTTCAACGACATTTAGGGTTATTATGGGCGTTTCAAGTATTTCACGTTTGCGCATGCGCCGACGAAAGTTACAGTACTTTTCAATGATTTTCGTATGGGACCATTTGTGACCCAACCCGCATCTACCCTCCGATTTTCAGCCCATTTCGATCATTATTTCCGGTAGTTATGGGCGTTACAAGGAATTACCACACATTATTGACTTACATTATTACAAGGCATTGACTTATATTATTACAAGGAATTGACACACATTATTGAAACTTATAAAAAATAACTGTAAAATATCTAATAATAACCCACCGACGAATTGACTTACATTATTACAAGGCGCTGACACACATTATCTAATAATAACCCACCGACGCGTTATTGACTTACATTATTACAAGGAGTTTACACACATTATTACAAGGCGTTGACTTGCATTATTATAAGAAATTGACACACATTGAAACTTATAAAAAATAACAGTAAAATATCTAATAATAACCCACCGACGAATTTATGCAAAAATTGGCCTTACCCAGTGTCCTACGTGGATCCACCGCGCGCGTCGGAGCGTTCGGGCGTTGGCGCGTTGAAGACGCAGACCAATGAAAACCATGGAAATTGTCACGTGATTCGGACGGCGCGTTGTCGCGACAGCGTTGAACGCTTCGGTTTGATTTCCAAACGAGTTTGATTTTTACCGTCACCGCCTCGCGTCAAACGCCGCGTTTGATTTGTTTATCTAGTTTGTTCTGTTAATTGCTGTGTAGAAGACCGTGTTTTTGTGTATTTTGTGTGATGGAAATGTTAACTGCAGAAGTCCAAAAGCGGCCGTGTCTTTGGAATAACCGGTACACCGAAGAGCACAAGTTCTTCCGAACTTATTCTTTGGTGGGCAATTTCTCTAATTAAAATGTCTCCCAAATTCGGCTTTTTTTAGTATTTTTAATTATTTTGTATATTTATCTCCATTATGTACTTATTTATGATATATTGCCAATAAATGAAAAAATAAATAAATAACACTATAAAAACCGTGATTTGGTGCAAACTGCTTGGGGCGAAGTATCGCAACAATCTAGGATGGCAAGCAAGTACCCCCCCTATGTACCTACGTTTAATGAGATGTTTATAAAATAACAATACGTGATTTTTAGAAACAAACTGTATTTGGTACTCTTATTTTTTTTAAGTCTCCTAGAATTATTATACAATATCAACTAGTAGTAGTAGGACAACTTAGGCTCAGAAAATATTGCATAAATGTCTGCCTGATACTTGAACGTAATCAAAAATAAAGCAGTAAAAATAAAAGAACAGGTGACAATACTTGACAGTCGGCGTCCACTGAAATACGAAGCGTCTCGCGTTTTCACGTAGGACACCTTTTTTTTCGCCGCGCGGCATGACGACGCGATTTGTGTGAACGCCCGAAAGCTCCGACGCGTTGACGCGCGCGGCAGATCCACGTAGGACACGGCCTTAGGGTATTCGGGAAGGCTACCAGAGGGTTATCAATCTTCGAATTCGTGACACAAGGGCAATTTAAAAATTGGCTGGTTTATACAGCGGGTGAGGTTATTTTGCGAAAATTTGGCCCTATTATAAGGACGCACAGTGAGGTCGTTGGCTGGATGGTCGTTCAAGTATTCCGCTCCAAAAATTCGCTCATCACCACACGATCCACGCCCGGATCATATCTGTCTAATACCTAAATACCTAACTTCATATAAACAGTTTCATACTTCAGACAGTCTTTTTCTGCCTTGAATGGCCAATCCGTATTACATTTTTTTAGTTATTCGGTTTATTGCGACTTTGACCATTTTTACCCATTTTTCAAACTGGCAAACAAACTGTCCTTCTGATGCAGTATGAAGAGGACAGGGATATTATGAGCCGAGTGTAGCCGGTACAATTTTGACTTTCACAACGACTAATTCAGACAGATTAAGGTAATATTCATTTTCCTTACGCATTTCGGCTCTTTCCTTCGTTGGCCCAAACCGCTCGGCTTTCGCACCGGACATAGACTTTGCCGTTGGCCCAAAAATATCGCTTTTTGGCCCAAATCCATCGCGTTTTCACACCATTGGCCCAAACTCAGAGCCCCGCCATATTGCGCTCTTGTTTTGGTTTATTATTCTCTGAATAATACACCTATGTAATCGCTCAGCAAAAAATTTGTATAACCCCCCCTCAAACTTTTTTCTTTTCCGTTTCAAGGTGCGTAGATTCAAAAAATGCAATGTCCGTCCGCCGTCCGCCGTATGCCGTACGCCGTACGCCGTCCGCCGTATCACGTGTACAGGCTTCATTTTCGGTCTAAAAAAGTCGTTCTTTCGCACACATGCTCCATTTGGGCCCTAGTTGTGTCCCGAAACTTTTCAGCCCGATCGGAATATTCCCAGGGGTGTTGTGAGTGAAAATGTGTGTAAAAATAGGTACTTTTTGCGTTTTAGCAACATGTTAGTAACATCAGCTTCTGAGATATCGTTTTCCATGTTTTTGCGGACGAGAAGACCGAATATGAAGTCGATTTCGACCAAAGAGTGGAAAGTTGAGTTCTACCAAATGTTCAGCTCCCAAAATTGATTTTGTATGAGTCAAAAACCTGCGAAATCGTCTAAAATCACCATCAGTTTGTAGAATAACACTAGAAAAAGTGTCAACACGTGGATCAAGACGATTAAATGGCACTACCAATGATCAAAGTTAATTTGAAAAAAAAAAAAAAAGATCGTACCTACCTACCTAATTTGTGTTTTGGGGGCCAAAATTGTTGGAAACCATCAGAAATAGCTATTTCAATTATTTCACATGAAACAAACAATAAATGTACAGCCAACATTTCTGTAGAATAATAAACCCCATGTGACAAGGACTTTGCAGCGTTTTTTTTGTAACTGTAGCTGATGTGCAACTCTAACGTCAATAATAATAATATCACCTGCATTAAATCCTGTCATAGGACTTCACCGTTAGTTCTTCAACTTCGATTCAAAAGCAGCAGCCGATTTTCATCGAGTTGTGTTCGCACCTGCATACCTATCGAAATTTCCACATCAAAATTTGGATCTGAGCTTTGAATTTGAAATTCTAATTTGATGCTTGAAAACCCTAATCAACCTGTTTTGACTTTTTTCGGCAGACCAACTCAGTTTGAGATCACTCATAAGTTTTTTGTGTTACAGGTGAGTACCTACATCAAATGCCAGTCTACTCTGAACATTGCTTGTAAGTCATAAAATATAAGTTACATCGTACAGTCAGTGTGATATATAATTTTTCTAGATGGATTTTATTTCTTACACATCATATTTACCTTAAAATGGGGAGGGTTGAATCCACGCCTGGTTAAAAACGTGACACCTACGGCGAAAATGATCAAAATCCGTCAAAATTGGGTTTTTGTTTTTTAATAAATTCCTATAAATGCGTATAAATTGTTGTAGTCAGTAATTGTTGATCTCGGCGATATTCATCCTACGTGATTCCTCCGATGCCGGCTCACCGATGACTCGATTTTCCCTCACGTCGCGATTAAAAAATCATTTTCGACCCCGCGACATCAGAATCGCATTATCGCTTGAAGTCCTCTCGTACGGAAAATATGACAAACGCAAAAAGAAAACCCGCAACAACAACAAAAAAAAACCTCTTCCGCGACCATTTTCCCGTCCGAAACATGCGTTTTCAACGAAGGGTCTTTTCAAAAGTAATTTTTGCCTCCGTCACACCACATTTTCAACATTTGCCAGGCGGCTCTCATTATTTTGCAGTCGAGTGCAGTTGAAACTGCAATCAAATGCACTTTTTCTCTACGAGCGCCCTCTCGAAAGGGGCGCATTAAAAATTCGTCCTAAAACACACATGTTCACAGAAAAACGCATATATACAGAAGTAGTGGGGTGGTAATTGAAATTCGCTTTATTTACATGTGCTCCCTATGTTGTTGACGCTCGAGTTTCATTTCACAAGCTAAAAATGCATTTTTAAATGCACGGGTCTGAGGACTTCCACTGAGTGGTGTGAAGGTTACTCGTATACCAGCTATTCGGACTAGTTTCTCTCAAGCTTCTTCTACTGAACCGAAGTTGAATAGATCACAATGCCCCCGACTTGGATGAATTGCTCAACTATAGGTACATCAGAGAAGGCGAACTCTGCTGGAGAAAAGTGAACTACTTATCTGTTGTCATCTCAGCTTTTCCCGTGCGTCCATTAATTTGTTGCTAATTCTTCCCCTCAGAAATGACACATTTCCCTCCAGTGACGGAAACGGAATTGAAAATGGTTGATGGTGGAAATGCAGGACGCTAAATATATTTTGTTGGTTCTATAATTTTAATTTTATCGTAAGTTACTTACCGAATAATGAGGAATCGGTACTGTCCTTCAATTTCCGTAATAGTAATAAAAAATACTATTATCTACACATATCTTTCTCAAAGTTAAAAAATCATGTTACCTATTTATGTTAGGTCCGCTAAAACTGTTGTTTTTCCCCGGAGAGTACTACATTCAGTGGGACTAGGTATATTTTACCATAATAAATTTATATAATTGAGGATATAATACCACAAGGAAAGTCGAAAAAATGAATAGGCAGGAATTACAAGAAACAAATCATTTATGAGACTTACATGAACGCATTTTTTCATAACGTTCTGAACAAAAGGAAGTCGGTAGGTAAACAAGCAGATGCTCAATTCGTCACGTAAAACTCCCGAATTTCATTGCGAATCACCGCGCTGTCGGACTCGTCAGTCAGTATTTTTTCGGGTGGGGTTTCCTTTTCTTTTTGGAGTGATGTCCAGTAGTCTCGATCGACCTCTTCCCCTCACTAATAATTATAGAAGCAACTATTCTTTCGGAAATTCCAGTTGCTTCACTCGTCAATTGACGAATATTATCCTTCGAACCCTCTCCAACTTCATTTTTGGAGAAGTACTCGGCCACATTGAACACAATTTCCCGAGCTTGCCGACGAAGTGCCTTTCCGCGGCGAGAGGTCGAAGACTGTCCTCTATGCGGGGTGTTGTTCATAACGAACAGTTGAAATCAGATGAGGAAAAACACTCGGGAAATGGAAAATGTAGGAAAAATAACAACGAGAAAACGAAAAATCACGACTTAACCACAAACAAAAACAATCACCAAACCAACGACGCAGTGCAGTGCAGCCAATACGCACACACAAAAATTCGCAATGCATATCTTTTACCTATCAAGGAGTAATTGGAAGGGCTGTCTCGAGTAGTAGTTCAAGACTTCTGCCGCTAGGGTTCGTCCTTGGTAGGCAAACCTTCTGTGGTACACCTATAGACGAAATGCCTGAAGAACCAACAAGAGATCTGGAAAAATCGCGACTTGGGCATTGAGAAATAATTGTGTTTACCACTGTCCATCCGCTGCGAAAGAAAAATTGTTCATACCCGATTCCAAAGTTCATTATTGAAAATAATAAACCAAAAATGTTACTGTTGTAAAGGATTCAAATGCGCTTTACGCGAAAAGTAAGCAAAAAATTCAAGGGAAAGCCGAAAGAAAACGTTATCAAATGTTACTGTTCTAAACATTATCAAATGTTACTGTTGTAAACATCATCAAATGTTACTGTTGTAAATGAGCCATAAAGCTCCGGACTGTCCAAACAAGAAAAATGAAAAGGCGAGAACGGTAACAAAATCTGACGACATTTCATATCACGTAGCACTGATGGCCGATCATAGACACAATTCAAGCACCTCGAATTGGTGTCTTGATGGCGGATGTGTGGGGATGACAAATTCAGGTTCATTGTGATGAATGTGTTTGAGCGTACATCCACCATGAGCGGCGTGAGGGAGGATCAGCCCGGTTTGGTTATGGGCGGACCACCACCATGCCCGGGATCTTTTAAGGTGAGTTTGCTTGGTTTGGTTATGAGCGAATCACCACCATGCCCAAGATATTTTAGGTAAGGAGAGAGGAGTGAGAAGGAGAGAGAGTAGTCAGCGACTAGAGGAGAGCGTAGAATGGTTAGAAAGGCGAAGGAGGCGAGTATTTATAGGCCTGGAAGCCGTCTCCCTCCATCCTCCAGCTAGTGGAGGATGGTGGGGATTCCCACGTTGTCCCCTGGCTCTCCTGCGTCTTTCGTCCCCACTTCTAGGTTTATTTTGCGAGATCTTAATTTCACTGAGTGAGGTTGTGGTTCTGGGAGGATACCACGACATTCATGATTCCAGTGGAAGATACCAAATTGAACCTCGAAAACTCTTCATCGACCAGTGTGAAAGGAAAAGGCGTTGTTGATCTTTCAACGGACGCGACGAAGGATAAAACTGTCACCCTCAACAATACACTGCACGTTCCTGACCTACGATGCAACTTGTTCAATCCATCCCTAAAATAACAGAAAACGGACACAAGGTTATATTGACAAGGGATAAGGATGAGGTCAGAAATGTACATGAAAAAGTACTGTTCTGTGCACCGAGCTCGGCAGCCCGATCGGAATACACCCAGGGGTGTTATTGTGGTGGTGGGGGGGGGGGGGGACCCTTGTAAATATATTGTTTTTCGATATTTTTTTTTGAGGTTTTAGTAAACATGAGCTTATGAGATATCGTTTTCCATGTTTTTTAGGGCGCGAAGACCAAATATGAATTTGGTTTTGTCCAAAGAGTGAAGAATTGAGGTTGTAACGAAGGTTCAGCTCCCGAAATTCATTTTTTATGAGTCAAAAACCTGGGAAATTGTCTGAAATCACCATAAATTTGTATAACACTATAAGTAGTAACAGCAAGTGAATCAAGTCAATTAAATGGCACTATCAATGATGAAAGATAATTTTTTAAGAAGTAGGGGACTATTCGTGTTTTTGGGGGCCAAAATTCGGAAACCATCAAAAATAACTATTTCAATTATTGCACATGAAAGAAATAATAAATGAACAGCTAGCATTTCTGTACGTATGTGCAATAGAATATAATAAGCCCAAGTGACAAGGACTTGGCAGCGTTTTTTTCTCCGTGCTTCGGGTTCCCTCTCACCCGAAAATTTAAAATAATTAGAGCGCCTCTCGTCTACAAGTCCAGCTTATATAAGGCTTCTCTAAAAATCTTCCTAAAACATGTTCAGAGAGAAACGCATGTGACATTGGTGAGAGGTGAAATTTAAATTTCGCTGTATTTACATGTGCTCCTGATGTTGTTGACGCCGTATATACTCGTTGTAGACTTTTCATTTCACAAGGTAAAACCCGGTAGAATGAGTCATCATGTATATTTTATACTTAGCGGGTTAAACAACGTATTTATACGGTTTTCGGCTTGAAAAGGAAGGTAGGTTGATGGGGAGGGGGCGTCTTTTATGAATGTTTTCCCATTGTTATTTCCTACGCCGGAAACCGCCAAGTTTAAAATCAAATAAATTTAATTATTCTCTCCTTTTGACTCTTTTCCGGGTTGTTACTTCTCTATGAAGCTACATAACAATTATTTACCATCCCTCACCTTCCCTTGGAGTCCCTTACCGTCCCTCACCTTCTTCGCTACTGTTTTCAGGTCTTTCGACAACCGGAGGGTGAAATTGAGTTCAGCGTGAAAACTGTTGTTCCAGTAGACAATAGGAATGTTGTAACACCAGCTCTTGGTTCAATTTTAGTTTATAAATGAATGATACACCTGAATGTGAATAATACACCTTTGTATTCGCTCAGCAAAATAATTTTTGAACGCCCCCTCAACATTTTTTCTTTCACGTTTCAAGGTTCGTAGATTCCAAAAACGCATTGTTCGTCCGCCGTACGCTGTATCATCCATATCAACCTTTATACGGTTTATTATTTACCTGATGCTTCATGAATAACAACAAATAATTAATGATTGATTGAATCCCGCGCATTTGTATGAAACTTCGTTCCCGGGCCGGCTGCAGTACTCCATTTAGGGCTTTCCTGGAGGGAGCTCGAGGGTATTGACTACAGAAAACAGTAGGTAATCTACGCAGAAGGGGCATCATACAGGTAAATAATAAACCGTTGTGTAATAATTTGCAGCGTTTTTTTTTTTTTTTTGCATGGATGCTGCTCAAAAGCGTCTCTAAGTTACCAACTTGGTCAAAAAATGGCGGACAAACAGTAAATTTCTGCATCTCTTGTCTACAGTACTTGGTACCTACCATTCAGGTGTGAGTAAGCGCTGAGCTTTTCTCAATTTCCGATTCAGGTGATCAGATCGATTTGCTGGGTGAAAATTGAGCTATATGATCAGCTGTATAAAAAAATTTCCTAATTATCAGGAATTTGAACACCCTCCAGAGTATTCCAAAGTATGTTCTGTGTTCTTCTGTCTTGTATGTGCAGATTGAGGTGAGTTCTGGTACCTTTTTTGGGTTTGCACCAGACTTTCCTAGATATTTTATCGAAAATTTGTGGAGATTTTTTGTTGCCTCTGAGTGCCACCGGTGGTTACATGGAATCGCGTACCGTCTTATCAGTTTCAGTAACATTTGCACATGTGAACTGCCTTATCGCAACGTCCTACCTTCCACCTCCACACCCGTCTTCATACCTTCGACGTGAATTGGATGAATTTGCTCATTCAAAACAGGCGTAGTTAATTCCTGCTCATAAAAGGATCTCATAAAATGGGGAAGAAACGTGAAACGCGAAATGTTTTCTTTATTCTTCCCCCATGTTGAGAGAAAGGCCTGCAATTTTGATGATAGAGATGATTTATTATTCGTTCCAATTTTGGCTGAATTAAGTACTTATGTACGTATAACGCAGGTATGTGTACGTTAAGTCTGCCAACTCATCAAGTGTGGATTGCGTTTCTTGGCTAATCGAATTCGTACAAACCTCTGCAGGCTGGTCGATTCCACTAAAACTCCCAGGGGAGCTGATAATTGCACGCGTGAAATGCCTTGATCAGCATACCCCTCCCCTTGTCTGCATTCCCCCACCCAACCATCCATCCCCTCCCCTCCCTCGAACCCTCCCTTCCCCACCACTTCCCCCACTCCTTCGTTCCTATATGCCCCTACCGCCATCGGCATAGACTTTCCACGTACGCCGAGAACGGGATGAATTTGCTTATCACTCTCGGAGCCCCTCACGCCACCCGCCTCCTTCAAAACCGGCGGAGTTAATGTTATTTAAAGTGAATTCCCACAAACAGGGGAACTCGAGTTGTCAGAGCCTGAAACGGTGAATGTAACTCGATTCTACTCCATTTGGTCCTAATGCCTTTCCACCTACCCTCCTCCTTGTTGGGGGCCCCAAGACACAATTTCCAAGAGCCCTTAATGCCATTATAATAACGGCCTGTATCAATATTCTTGATGCTTTCAAAGTATAGTGCTATTACTAGAAGAGCCAGCACGTGGATTTTCCTATGACCTAATCACTCTATACCTAACTCTTGGTTTTTTGCTCAGTAACCGACCGAATTGAGGTTCTAACAAAGTTTCGGCCTTAAATGTACGTCACATTTTGTAGTAAAATCTTCGTTCTTCCACATACAGGCTCAACCGTTTGTGTCCTCGCTGTTCTTCGAAGCCTGGCAGCCCGGTCGGAATACACCAAGATGGGTGAAAAATGGGTGTAAAAATAGGGTTTTATGAGGTTTCCTTTGAGGTTGTAGTGAACATGAGTTTGTAAGGTATCGTTTTCCATGTTTTTTAGGGCGGAAGACCGAATATGAAGTTGATTTTGACCAAAGAGTGAAGAATTGAGGTTGTAACGAAGGTTCAGCTCCCAAAATTAAATTTTTTGAGCCAAAAACCTGGGAAATTGTCTGAAATCACCTGTTGAAAATTTGTATAATAACACTATAAGTCGCATCAACAGGTGAATCAAGACAGTTAAATGATCAAAGATAATTTGTCAAAAATAGGAGCATAATTCGAGTTTTTGGGGGCCAGAATTTGTAGACACAGTCAAAAATAGCTATTTCAGTTATTGCACATGAAAGAAACAATAAATGAACAGCCAACATTTCTGTAGGTATGTCCAACAGAATAATAAACCCATGTGACAAGGACTTTGCAGCGTTTTTGTTTGACGCATCGTTCAATTTATCAATCATTCAATTTATTCACAGTATTTTTGGGGCAGTTATGATAACATCACCCACTCTAATATAGGCAGTCAAAAATGCACGTAAGCTGTTCATATCGCGTCGCTAGTAACGGAATTAGGTAATTAAATTAAACATCGAGTTCTTCATCATAGATCAGTTACTCATATATATACTTCCAGGCGATCTGCAGTTAGTGAAAGTGAAGTCTGTACACCACGGTAAGGGACATCCACTGTAATGCATGTACTCTGCAGGATGCTTATAATTATATAATATATTTGAAGAAGGCCAAATTTCATAAACATCCCGTCAAAAATATTTTCTCTAAATAAAAAAATTGGGTCACATTTTTAGTATTTGGTGTTCAAAAATTGCTGAAAATGGTTGGAACAACCAAAACTATTTATGCATTCACTAAGCATATGTTTCAGTTGACATAAATATATTATATTATCTTTCGAAAGGGTTAGCCAACTTCGAGTTTTCGAGGTGGTCAAAAATCGTCTGAAATTGCCACAGGTTTCCTTCTTCGAACATTCGCTCACATGATGTTCATGCTGCTAGCAACTTTTTTCTTGTTTCTTCCACTGCTCTTGGTCTGATTGCCTTGAGGGATATCGCTGTTCAACGACGACAGACGCCTTACCAAACTGTCAACGCAAGTTTCCGTCAAAATCGTCCTTGAACGCCAGGTCTTCGATTCTACATAACATTCCCATCAGTCCGGAACGATTACAAAACAACAGTTCTAGTTCTCTCGGAGTGACCCAGTTATAGATAAAGCATCTCAGCGAAACACGTCCACCCCATTTATAATAGCGCCCTGTCGGGTTCTGACGGGATACCTAATTAATCAATTTCGGACGTTGATAAGGAGGAATCATTTGTAATAGACAGGAACAGGGTGGACGGTATACAATATAAATTCTAATTAGCGGCTAATGAGGGTTTCAGCTTGCTAGATAATAGAGCGGGCAAGGTGGGTATTTTTTTGGACGTTGAATGACGTCCATCGTGTTGTGTTTTTTCTTCTTCTTTTTTTTTTCTTAACGCCTATTTTCCCCTCGGAGAATCATCTAGCGAAAGGTGCGAATTATACGCCATCCATTTGAATTCTTCGTTAGACCTACAGTTTGAAAGAATTAAAAAAATGCACGTCCGTTCCTCATTAGTGTTATCTATATACCTATCAGGGGCGTTGCGTCCATAAGGCCACTTGGCCACTGCCCCGGCACCCAGAAACACAAAAAACTCCAAAAAATTCCAACCATTTGTTCAGTTGGCATTCGAATTTCCCTCCATATACTGTACCTAGCATTTTTCACGAAGTTCAACAGCAAAGTTGCAACACTAATCGATGTCTTGCAATCGAAATCGAAACCTACGCTTCTGAAACTGACAGGTCCTGGGACCTGGTGTCGCCATGGTAACCGAGAAAAGTTGCCTGTCCGCGCAAGCTCAGTCGAGTAAAAATTTGGTTAGCCACCCCCCTTTTGGGCCCGGGGCCCACATTTCCATTCAAAAATCGTTTGTGGATTGTTTCAATTCATCTTTTCATCTCGATACGAGATGCTTGTCCTTCGATCTATCCTCCCCTAAAAATTCTTATCACTTTCGCCATTCAGTTCCTATGTTGAGTTTTCAATTTTCTGCTTACGTTTCGAATTTTGTATGTTCCCATTCGAGTTCCCGGGAAAGATTCGGATTTGCGATAGATTGGAAGTGCGTTGTGTCCTGTCTGTGGTCTTGTGGATTGATTTGACGTCAACATACACAGATAAGTACTTACCTAGCTTCTAGTCTGATTCTCCATCCAAGTAGGTACTGGCCGGCGGGTCATTACTTCGTTCTATTTTAGTCTAGTTCGTTGTTTTTAGTTGTTGATTAGTTTATTTGCTTCTGTATTTTTGTACCACATGAATTCGGTGGCTAACTTACAGTCGAAATTTTCGACGTTTTCCTACGAGGATAGATAGAGTGATGATTAAAAGTTTAGGAAGAGATAGGCCTTTGCTGAGTATTAGTCAGTATGAAGCTATAGAACTTTCAGCTTCGGTAATCCCGGGTACTGGTCAGAACTATTGTGAACACAGTGCTTACATTCTGACTTGCTAAGAGCTGCGGTTGATTAAAATCCACCCATTTCTCATAAGAAGACTGTTGGAAAACATTTACAGGTATTTTGTAGAAAAAGCTGTTAATTTGTGTTCCGGTTTGGTCGCCCACCATTTTCAGAGCCCACGCACCGCTACTGATACCTATCCATCGTAGAAAATTTAAATTAAAATATCTTCTCGGATGTCTTGGTGGTACTTGATACAGTAGGGACTGTATTCCAATCTATTCCAATCGGTCTGAAAATAGGATGGTTTTTGTGGTTTTCTGTTCAAGGGAGTGTGAAACATAAGTTGAGCATTTGAAAAGGTCCGAGAAGCGCGTGGACGCTATAAGATAGTGTAGTATCCATGCTGGACCATTACTTATCTGAACGTGCTGTTCTCGCTCGTTCCTCCTAACGTTGCTTTTTCATTCAAATCCGCATTCATCTTCCTTCGGCAATAAAGAAAACTTAAGGTAACCTGCGCGTCGGGTAACAGTGGTTTTAACCTTCACCACCCTTATCTAGCGTGGTGCTGCTGCTGCTTTGTTTCTACAGCATCCATCCGAGTCAGCTGGCTCATATACGTCTTTCCACGTCACACTGCCCCATATCAAACTCCCGATTTCTATTTGCTTCCCCAGTTTTTTGTTAACATTTGCCAGGCAAACAGACCCAATTTTCTGCACTCCACGCAATTTGCCTAACTTTGTTTTCAAGATTGGAACACCACATTTTCTGACTGGCAAATGTTAGAGAGGCTGTCACAGATTCCAGGTAGGTATATTCTTAGCAACTTTTGACCACAAAAACGATTTTTGGACCTTTTATGACTCAAAATGGTGTCTAAGAACTGTTCAAAACAGCCTTTTTATGTCTTAGGTGCTCATTCTGTACCAATCGCAGGAGAAATCATAAACATTTAACTAGCCAAACTTCAAGATCCTGTGAAAATCCCCATCAGGAGCTGGATTTGATTTTAAGGAGAAATTAAATTCCGCGTAAGAATTTCGGTAGAAAGTAGAAGTTAGATGCTTCAAGCACTGTAGCGTCACATAATAATATTATTATAATTATTGTAGTATTATTATTATTATGTGGCCTCCCCATAATAATAATATATGACCTAATAATAATTAGGTAAAAAACTACAGGATAAAAATAGAATAGTCTATTTCCAATCATCTAGATTCTATTGTGTACTGATGATGGTTTAACAACCGAAACCGGTCTACAGTTTGTTAGTTTACGGGGAAATAGACTATTCTATTTTTATCCTGTAGTTTTTTGCTATGGATTTTCACTAGGTACTCCTCCGCAAGTGATTTAAGTTATATAATTAGGTAATATTATTATGTGACGTCACAGTGCTTGAAGCATCTAAATTCTACCTCTATACGTTTCACACGCTGGTCTTCTGAGGTGCGATTGTATCGAACGACAGCGGCAACTGTGCTTGGTGTTTGTTATTGTTCAAAAGTAACGAAACGAGTCAAAATACCCTGAGCTCGAGTCCAAAAAAAAAACGGCTGTCACTGTTGCTCTAAATGAGAATATCCGCCCAAATAATGGCTCGGAGGGTGATGGATGAGGTGTCCACGAATTTTACAGGGTTTTAAATTACTTAAACAAATTCAAAGTGAGGAGAATCACACGGGCGGACGACCACAATGGGCGAATCCGAGCAAAAATATACAGTAAGAGGTGTTTGGGTCGGGGACTGCCCCCCCCCCCCCCCTCCACAAACTGCAAACCAGCTCTTTTTCAACGTTTCCGTCTCCGACGCTTCACGGGAGCTTAATATAAATTGTGTCGTATTGTTAAACCAATATAAATGTTTCTGGGATACAAGACAAAAGAAATGCCTCGCAGTAGGGAGAGTTACGTCAATTTTTCACGACCCCCCCCCCCCCCCCCCCAACACACCATATCCCCCCCCCCCCCCTTCCCCTTCCAGTAATATAAATAATAAGTGACACAATACCGAATGTCACACATACGGGTTTTTTTTTCTCTCTCGCGACTGTGAAAAAGCGGATTTTTTTGTGTGTTTGTGACAGCATACATCCACACATACGCCATGCACCGCGTACGCCATACATCGCGTTTCTTTTTCTAAACCGAGCTAAACCAGACGAAAATATTCACTGAATCCAAACCCATAAATTTGATGGGATTTAACATTTATATTTATTCGTGTGGAGGGGGGAGTGGGAGAACAAAAGCTGTGTGAGCTGTGTTGAGTGAATTGGGGCGGACAATAGACGAAGATTTGCGTATTTCATAACAGTGAGCACTGGTAGACCACGCGCGTTCCGAGATTTACCGCCACTGACTTGTGTATATGCGAACTTTCAAAATTGGCCTAGGATTATGTTTTAGCTTGGGGCTTAAAACCACCACGATCAGCTGAGTCAAAAATTGAGCTTTGATCTGTCGAGTCGAATACCTCTAAATTATAGATATTCGTAGCGGAGTTACTTGTATCAATTACTGAGTCATTTTTGATTCTTTGTCATTTCCACCTGGATTTCATCAGTGCCCTCTGATTTGCTGAGTCAAAAATAGATCCCTGCGGCCAGCTGAGTCAAAAATTGAGCTCTGATCAGCTGAATCAAGAATTTAGCTTAGTAAATTAGTCAAAAATTAACTAATGAGTCAAAATTTAAGCCTCAAAATCTAAGGAGTCAAAAGTTGAGCCTCCTGATCATCAGCTGCCGACAGTTTTACTCTGATGAAAAGTGAGCTCTCTTATCTGAATAGTCGACGATTCAGCCGTCTGACCAGCCGAGTCAAAAATAGATCTGCCGTCAGCTGAATCCAAAATTGAGCTCCGATCACCTGAAACTGTCAGAAATTGAGCTCTCTGATCTGATGAGTCAAAAATATATCTCCATGGAGAGCTAAATCAAAAATTTATTGAGCTCTAATCAGCTGGATCAAAACCTGAGCTCTGATCAGCTGAATCAAAAATTGAGCACTGATCAGCTGAATCGAAAACTGAGTGCTCACTCTCTGATTAGCTGAGTCAAAAATAGATCCCAGGGACCATCTGTCAAAACCTCAAAATTTTATCTTTTTGATTTAATGAGTTGTGAAAGTTTAGCTCTAGGGCTGCCGAAAGTTGCATAAATATATATACTCAGTCAAAAATTGCGCTCTACGATGAGCTGAGTCGAAAATTGAGGTGCTCTGAGCCAGAAAATTGTATCCCCCCCCCCCCCCCCTCCGGCTTGTACATCACCTTGGAAAATCTACAAGTATTACAGGTTTTCTCCTCTAAAATTAATACTAATTTCTAATCCAAATTCACATAGTGATTAGCAAACGTGAATTGACGAGAAAAAATATAAATTGATGAAAAAAAAGCTGCAAAGTATTACACAAAGATTTATTATTTACCTGTATCGATGCCCCTTCTGCGTAGATCACTGGTTTCTCTGGTCAATACCCTCGTTCTCCATCCAGGGAAGTCCAAAATCGAGTTACATAAAATAATATTTGGTGTATTCAAGAATTCTATCATCAATACTATTATCTGTTGTTATTCATGAATCATAACGTTTGTTCAAGTTTCAAAAGTACGTACCAACAAAATCCAAAATAACCATCATTCTCCAAATGGAATATCGCAGAACAACCAACTCGACTTCATACAGCCAACCATGATTATAATCAGGCGGTGATATTTATCTGGGCCGAATTTATACCGTTTCATTCACGATCATGTTGACGAAGCTTTTTCTGTGCAAACGAACGGCTGGTCGTACGCTCCGGGTGGTCTCAAACAATTTTTCAGTTTGAGATCAATTTAAAAACGCTGCAATATCCTTGTCACGTGGGTTCTATTCTATTCTATTGGACACACCTACAGAAATGTTGGCTGTTAATTTATTGTTTCTTTCATGTGCAATAATTGAAATAGCTATTTTTGATGGTTTCCACCAATTTTGACCCCCAAAAACACGAATTATGATCATTTTTTTTCTTTAAAAATTATCTTTGATCATTGATAGTGCCATTTAATTGTCTAGATTCACCTGTTGATTCTACTTCTGTGTTATTATATAAATTTATGTTGATTTCAGACAATTTCCCAGGTTTTGACCCATAAAAAAATGAATTTTGGGAGCTGAACCTTCGTTACAACCTCAGTTATTCACTCTTTGGTCAAAGTGAGAGAAAATACATAGGTGTGTTATTCACAGAATAACAAACCAAAACGTAAAATAACCATACCCTTCTGGTGAAAGTTCTCGAGCTACGGTATTCTGAAAATTTCAGCCCCTGTTTTGAACCCCTTAGAGATGACTGACATTAACGCCGAGCTTCGATGACCAACTAGACCCCAAATGGCACCTACAAACCAAATTTCATTAATTTTGGTTCGTGGTAACCAAAAAAAGTGCGGACAGAAATTTTTTTATTCCATTGTCGGATTCTATCGAAGTACATACCTTGAAACGGAAACCATAAAATTTTCAGGGGGGGTTAAAATTACTTACTTATTTTTAGTTAGGTGCTGAGGTACAGGTGGCTCTTCGTATTTGAGGTTGAACGTACATACCTAAATAATTATGTCACTACATAGAAAAACTCCCTAAAACAAACTATAGATGAACAGAGTTGTGGGTATATTGGGGGAAATGGATACCCTTAACTTGGTTGATCCTATTGCAGACTGGTCCGAAATTTTCACTGAAATCCCAGCATTATCTCATCAGCAAATTTTCGAAAAATCCAAATTTCTAGTAGGGGCCTAATAAATTGACAATTTTTTATATGCAAATCCCATGGGTTCGGATTATATGTATAGTCAAATTCATGTTCAATTCCCTAAGCAGTTTTCAAGTAGTGGATCGAATTTGAGTTATTGTGGTCCGAAAATCACTAAAAATCTGTAGAAATGGCTAAAAATCGCCAAAAATTGCATATACCTACAAAACCACGAGACAGGAGACCCAACATAGAAAACGCTGCAAAGTCCTTGCGTTTAGGATGATTTAGCCGTCAAAACCCCCCCGTTGCCCCGTTCAAATTTGTTACGACGTCAAACGGAGGTGGGGGGAAAAATCTGTAAAATTGGACAATCAGAGGTGTCGAGGTTTACGCGCCGCACTGTACAAAAACAACCGGAATAAAAAAAAACCAGTCATGCAGCATGACTTAATGAGCGAATTTTCAAAGAAATATTCGAATTAATGGCTATGGTTTTGAATAAAGGAAAACTTCGGTCTAAAATTTGGTTTTCTATGTATATTCTCTTCGTATTTATTTTAATTTGTACGTTTTGTCCATCCTGATTCTACCGTTTGTTTATTACGTAATTGTACTAAGTGCTTATTTATTTGATCGCTGTGGGTTCATATTCTCCCCCTTTTTTGTTTCGAACTCTCGTCTTCAATTAATACTTCTCACATTTTTCAATCTGACCACTCTAAGGGGGTGGGGGGGGGGTAAGAGTTTAAAGATTATCCTAGTTTTGGGTAATTTTTGCGCACTTTAAATGCTCTAATTTAAGAACGGATTTAGATATCTAAAATCCGATTTCACCATCGTGTTCAGCGTGCAAAAACCTTTAAAATGAGGGGTCACTTGTTAGAAAATAACATTTTGGGGATTTTTGGGTAATTTTTGCGCACTTTAAATGCTCTAATTTGAGAACGGATCAAGATATCTAAAATCCGATTCCACCATCGTGTTCAGCGTGCAAAAACCTTTAAAATGAGGGGTCACTTGTTAGAAAATAACATGTTGGGGATTTTTGGGTAATTTTTGCGCACTTTAAATGCTCTAATTTGAGAACGGATCATGATATCTAAAATCCGATTCCACCATCGTGTTCAGCGTGCAAAAACCTTTAAAATGAGGGGTCACTTGTTGGAAAATAACATTTTGGGGATTTTTGGGTAATTTTTGCGCACTTTAAATGCGCCAAAACCCTCCTTAGAGTAGGCCAATTTCGCCCATCTTCGAACTTAGCCTTTCGATTGCCAAGATAGATTTTTTGTGCAAATTTGAGCTGTTTATCTCAATTCTATCGAGAGTTATCGTCTGGAGTGACACATATATATATAAATATATATATACATATAAAAAAGTGTTAAATTTCAGGAATCGTTTTAGAATGGTCTGAAACGGATTTCTATGAAGAAAATTTCCAAAAATTTATATTATTTAAATTTCGAAGCCATTGCAATAGCTTCATTTTCTTTGAAAATTCGCTAAAAATTAAAATAAAAACTTAAACGGCAACACTTTCAATCCGCCGCTCCGTCGCAAATAAATAAAAAACCGCGTTTAAACCCGCGTCAACTCTTTCTCGGTTGAGAAAAGAAGAGAGCGGGGGGAGAAAAAATTCTATTTAGAAGATGTCGCTCGGTAAATAGAGGGAGAAAACGGATTGAGAGTCTGTTGAGAGGTTCCTTCCAGTCGGTTGCTGTTTAGGATGTAAGTGGCTCGAATTCTGTACTTACAGACGGATACGGCGGAAGTGAGAGGTTTTAGAATGAAAAGGGCGAGTGACTAATTACGTCCTACGATATCTGACTTGGGATTTTCATCGTTTATTGTTCGCTGTAGTTTTTTCTTCTGTGTTTTATGTTTTTTTTGTTTTGTTTTTTTTTCTCCCCCTTTTCGTAGGCCGAGCGGAAAGAAGTGTGCGGGAGGAGAAATATAAGGAGAAAACACTCGCGATGAGTGTCTGTGAGTGTGGTGTTGTGGGAGGGGAGGTGCCTTTGTGTAATATATGCCTACCATGAAACCTGTTCAAAAGGTATGTTATGGTGGGGGGGGGGGGGTATTGTGGGGTGGGTTCTATTGTATTGGGGGGGATGGGGCGCCTTTTTCAATGGATTTTTCATTTTTCAAACATATGAAAACGGCT